>JADBJO010020843.1:0-30617 GCA_016801955.1 Conus betulinus | reverse complement strand
TGTAAAAACCTGAAAGGTATATTCTTTACAAAAATGTGAACAGCTGATGGTGTGTAGAGAAAATAGTGGTTGTATGAAAATGTTTCTAAGCCGTGTGAATGTTTTTACATTTATATGGTGTAATGTTCCCCATCTGCTGGTATGAAAGAAAGCTATATATAACTGTTTGTCGTTTTTTCCCCCATTTATTTTTCCCTCCAAACCTGCATTCATTAAATATTCATGTATTTTCCCCTTACCCTTGTTTCCCTTCTCTATCTTTCTTCTTCTTCTTCTTTCTTCTTCTTCTTCTTCTTTCTTCCTCTCTTTATCTTTATCTCTGTTCCATATTTCTTTCTGACTGCTGTCAAAAAGCATACATATTTGAGTACCAGTGTATTCTAAATATCTGCAATGGTACCTGAAGCAGTTTTTGGGAAAAAAAATGGAAGAGAAAGATGTATGTGCAGAATGACAAATACTGATAATAATAATATCAATTAAGTCATACCAACCATGAACAACAAACAATGATGATGATATGACCCCTGCTGCCAAGGCCAGTAAACATTAACATTTATTGCACACACATCCTGCACATCAGCTCAAAGGAGCTTTATAAACTCATCAGGAAAGTGGAGAAGAAAGACATTAAACAGGCAAAAGATAAATCCATATAAACATGGCAAAAAGGTTATTCACACCCCACACACACAAAATCTTCCAGCTGTTTGTGCTTGATCCAAGCGGCCAAGTATACTCCAACCAAATACACCCATTTTACAGATGACCCAATACGTTATTACTCCTCTGACAAAATGTGCTGATAAGATGTAAGCGCTCACAAAAAAATACCACACATTTCATCTGTAATTAACTTTTTATCAGCCACTACCCCATATCATCTGGCACACAAAATATCTCTGCATTATGGCAGATGCATAACATGTAAAAACTCTTCAGAGACAATTCCCACAAGTAGATGGAAGAAAGAATTGAATATCGATGACGATAAATTTTGCAAGACCTGGATCTGTATGCACCGAAACATGATCATCTTTACTGCGTGCATATCTAAATGTAAGCCTCGGGAGTGGGAAAAAATAGTCTGGAAGGGCTTCACCAGTAAAAAGTATGAGAAGGACATGCAGTGTCTACATGCGGATCATGGCCGTTAAATCAGCAACCTACCCTGATTTCTTCGCAACCAAAGTGTTACGCAATTTATTTTCCATTTGTGGGAATTCCATTTTCCTTTCAAACCTGAACCCCCATTGAACCCACCCTGGGTCTATCATTGGACTGTGGAAAACCATGCATAATGCACCATCTCATAAATCTTGAGTGATGTTTTCATACTGTACATAATCCGTTTTTTTTTTTTTTTTATTTATTTTATTTATTTCTTATCAGGGACAAATCATTAAATCACTGTGTTAGCCTGTGCTAGGAGGGAGTTGTACCGCTATTTGCAATGATCCTACTCGGGTTTTGTTAGGCCAAACTGACACAAGGTGACTGGTCAAAGTGTATCATTCGGCGCAGATCACAATTTAACAAATATTTACTAGATTTAGGCTGGCTGATGAATTCACTGAATTTTGTTTGTGCCTGAATGACTTTGCTGGTGGGCGACTTGTGCAAATCACACTGACGTCAGAGAAGGTTGCTGAATTTCACAGCATGCTGCATCATGCAGCCATGTAAGCAAACAAAAACACTCCACCTGAACACCAAGGACCAGCGGGTGATAAATAAACTGAGAAGACAAAAAATGCACAAGTCAGCAGGAAAGCAAGTGTCATGCGCCTAGCAATGCAGCAATTTTCAATGTAGCAATTCTGAGATGCGTACCATGAAGAATCAAGACAACATGGCTGCCATTACCTTGCTGGCGACTTGCTCCAGGGGCTGGCACTCTTGCTGCATCAATCATGGTTGCGGGTTTTGACCTCTGAGTTAACATAATCCGTTCTGTGCTGCTGCACGGTTCTGTCACAACAGAAGGTGGTAGTGAACAAGGCTCCAGTCAGTGTTGTATCATCAAGGCAGGATCATCATGAATGATAATCATGAATGGACAACAGTTTTACATCAATTGATACTTAAGCCGGATACACTACATCAGCAACCTAATGTGCTGAGCATTCACCATTCATTCAAGTCACACACATCCAAACCACTCCTTCCTGCCCCCCCCTCCCCCCACTTCCACCCTCCTTAACTTGATCCACAAAACATGACAGGAAGGTACCAGGTGAATGTGAACACACAACCAAGTGCCATGTGCTCAAAAGATTAGAGATTATACACACAGTGAGCACCGCCAGAGGAAGCGCTGCACCCTAGAAACTCCAACAATGACAATCTGTCTGACAGGAGGCTACAAACATGGTCTGGAACAGCCTTGACGTCACGCGCAGGAGGTTTTACTGGGGAAACAGGATGACTGACAGAGCCGACACATCTTTCACATCCTGAGGTCATTGGAAGCAGTGGCATGAGACTGGATTTAGCACCCAGCCAGGTTCATCAAAATCAGTGATTCTGATTCGACTCACTGTGCCCTATGTCATCTTGAAGTAAAAAAAATGTAAGCATGCCTCATATAACTAAGTTCCCTGTGTAAAGAAGCTAATAACTAGCCCAAGCAATGGTGACACTGACAATGATGATGATTGGCACTGTTGTTATTATCCCAACAGAACCCTATAACATACACCGTCAATTCCATCTCACTGCTGGACAGATGGTGTTAACAAGTTGTTCTTTTCAACTAATAAAAACTCAGGAGACAGATGTCTCAATAACACAAAGTCCAGGCAGCTTTCGCCACTTTTTTTTCTTGCAGTAAAAAGGCCACATTTGAATGAATGGGACACTCACATTGTAGCCCCTTTAGAGGTGTAGAAGATGGCCTCAAGGCTCAATACAAATCTTAAGGTAAAGCAAAGGTGCCAGCATCCAGGAGTTTATTTTTTGCTTAGTGTTGTTGTTCAATAAACATTGCATGGAAATAATTCAGCGGACAGATTTCTCATAAACCTCACATTTTTCTTTTCATTTCCACCCACAGCTAGACATCCATAAACCATTACAATGAACGTCCTCTGCCTTGTTCAATAAACTTTGCATGGAGACAATTCAGCTGACAGATTTCTCATAACCTCACATTTTCTTTTCATTTCAACACACAGCTAGACATCCATAACCACTACAATGAGTTTTCTCTGCAGTCTTTTTCTTCTCTGTACTTTGATTAAGGTATAGAGAGTAAAGAAAAACATAAACTAAGGCAAACGATGCTCATATGTAATGCCTAGGATTGTATACACACTTTGTTACTGGTTCAAAGACAGTCTCTTCACCGCACCCCCATCACAGCTTCCTGTACATTCCACATGCCATGGTACTGGTACCTGGTAGTAATATATTCACAGCAAGAGTTGCCTGCCAGTCCACCTACCAAGTTACAAATACCAGGCTGTACCAGCGCTACCGAGCTTTACCTTTCTATATTACATACTGGTAGTACAACGACTCTACATACAGAGCTTACCTGTATTCTATACGCTATAGTACTGGTACAAGGTAATGACATTTCACAGCACTCTACATGTATGGAGAGCTTACCTGTCTGTTCCACACGGCGGGGCTCTGGCTCCAGGTAATCCCCATCAGAACCTTGTGGCCTGGTTGGATGAAAGCAAACATTGTTGGCTTAAAACAGTGGGCAGGTTTGTACTGCTTTTAGACTGATACAGTCCATTATTACCCCCCCCCCCCACCCCACCCCGTCTCTCTTTCTCTCTCTCATCTACAACTGAAGTCTACCCAGGGAATTGGGTACACACATTAATCTGCTGATGACTTCTACTTGGAGAGATTCATATGCACATTAATCTACTCACAACTTCTGCTTAGACAGGTACACACATTGAATTTACTGATGATTTCAGCTTATGGAGACAGGTGCTCACATTCATATCCTGATGGCTTCTGCTTACTGAGATAGGTCCACACATTAACCTATGATGATTTTCTCCCTGATAAGAACAGACTATACTCAACTGATGACTTCAGCTTAGGGAGGTAGGTGCACATGAACCTACCGATGACTTCAGCTTAGGGAGGTAGGTGCACAATGAACCTACTGATGACTTCAGCTTAGGGAGGCAGGTGCACAATGAACCCTACTGATGACTTCAGCTTAGGGAGGTAGGTGCACAATGAACCTACTGATGACTTCAACTCATGGAAATAAGTTAGTTGCCAAGTGAGGCAACTGCAGGCAGAAATCTACACAAATCTTAAAAGTGTTTGAAATAACTCCTCCAATCAACATGGACAAACGAGTCACAAAGACAAAAACAACACGTTTCAACCTCCTGGGTCTTCTTCAGGCAAGATAAAACACACGTGACAACGAGAATGAAGAACGATCAATCACAGGTCTTGTCAAATTCCGCAAGAGATGGGCCTCAAATGAAAACCAGACCTCTGGGAAGGAGATAATGCGAGTTAAAATAGTAACGATGATTATAATAATACTGACAGCAACAACAATAACAATGATGAATGATAGAAGTATTGAAAAACAACAAAGAGAGTCCACATAACCCACTGGGTGATGATATGACAACAGCAGTTGATGGATGGGAGAAAGGAGAGGGGTCAAGGATTGTCCACAGCATGGTTTGTCGTGGCAACGGTATTAGTGGTTATGATGATGGTGATAATAATGGTAATGATGGTAATATCAATAATAGCACTGGTACTGATAATAATGATCCTAATATTAGCACAATAGTAACAGCACTGGTAATAATAGCACGACTAATAAAAGTAATGGCCACAAAAATATAATCAAAAAATAACATCAACAATAGTAATGATAATAATAGTAAGTACTAATACTAATAACATATTTTGGCGACGAGGATAAAAGATCTTGTACTTCATACAGTATTGAGTGAGGTTTAAACAATGGCAGGTATACTGGGGCATTTACAACCTTTTAAAGAAGGGGAAAATTGGCAAGAATACGTTGAAATTTACGAACATTTTTTCGTTGCCAATGACATTGTTGATGATAAGAAGAAGGTGTGTATTCTTTGTTCTAATGTGGGATCAGGTACGTACCACACATTATTAAGAACCTTTGCCTGCCTGCAAACCACCAATCAAAGACATTTGCTGAAGTTTCAGAGCTAGTTAGCAATTATCTCAAGCCCAAACTGTCAGAAGCCAGTGCAAGTCTTCAGTTCTATTCAAGAAGCAGAAAGAAGGAAGAAAGTGTTTCAGATGTTTCTGGCTGAACTTCGTCGACTTGCAAGTCCTCCTTGTAACTTTGGTCAGTTTTATCACTCGGGCACTGCGTGATAGATAGTTTTTGCAGGGATCAGCAACGAGCAAATTCAAGAGAAGATATTATCTGTACCAGATGCTGAGTTGACACTTGATAAAGCATTTCAGATTGCTGAATCCCATGAAGCAGCATGCCGGAATGTGAAGGAGATGCAGAGTTCAGTGGAAGATGCAGCAGATTGTGTGAATAAAGTCACACTGGGCAAGGTGGAGTCTGTGAGGCCACGCCATTTCCAGGACAGGTGGAAAAAGTGGTCAGCAACAAGACAGGTGGAAAACTGGATGTTTTCGTTGTGGAGCAGACCATAGTCCAAGGATGTGTCTGTTTAGAGAAAAATATTGTTTCCGTTGTGGAAAGAAAGGTCATGCTAAGGTCAAATGTGATCAGCCACAGAAAATGAAAGGAAATGTGAAGAATATCAATGACAGTGATGAGAGTAGTGAGGAGATTGATCACATCATTCTGTGTAGTGTTCAGAGCAAAAGGAGTGTAGCACCTATGGTGTGTGAAGTCAGAATTCAAGGACAGCCTGTTGAGTTTGAAATTGACACAGGCTCTCCATACACCATTTTGTCAAATAAATTGGTGAAGAAGCTGTTTGGAACCCCCAGCATGGGAAAATCTTCGGTGAAGATTAAGTCATTCACAGGTCATACTGTTAAAGTGCTCGGAATGTTAGATGTCAGAGTGACATTCAGAAATCAGGATGTTGAAAGCAGAGTGCTTGTCACAGAATTCAAACACAATCTGCTTGGTCGTGACCTAATTGAGCAATTAGGGGTGCTGACAGTCAATGTTGTCAAAGAAATTGAAACAGACCAAATCAGCACAGTTGTTGACAAATACAAAAATCTGTTTGAAGAAGGTCTGGGCAAAATACAAGGAGTAAAGGCCAAACTACATGTTCAAGATGATGCAGTTCCAGTTTTCTGTAAAGCCAGGTCTCTTCCATATGCTATGAGAGAGAAAGTAGAAAAAGAACTGCAGCGCTTACAGCAAGATGATGTAATTGAACCTGCTCAGTTTTCTGAATGGGCCGCACCCATTGTTCCTGTCTTGAAATCTAGTGGTCAAGTTCGCATTTGTGGGGACTATAAAGTGACAGTGAATAAGGTATCCAAAGTGGAACAGTATCCTATTCCAGCTCTGGAAGACTTAATCACTCAGCTTGGCAAGGGCTCTGTCTACCACAAACTAGATTTGTCTCATGCCTACACTCAGATTGAACTTGACACAGAGAGTCAGAAGTTTCTGACGGTCAACACGCACAAGGGACTCTTCACGTACAAGCGTCTTGCTTTGGCGTTTCAAGTGCACCAGCAATTTTCCAGCGAGTCATGGAATCAATACTCCAGGGCATTCCAGGTACTGTGGTGTATTTTGATGACATTCTGGTGACAGGTGAAACAACAGAAATGTCATACAAAAACTTGGATGAAGTTCTTGCTAGACTTGACAGTGCTGGTGCCAAATTGAAGAAAGAAAAGTGTGTATTTGGTGCTGAAGAGGTCATTTTTCTGGGCCACAAAATCAGCAAACAGGGGATTGAGCCAGTGGAAGACAAAATACAAGCTCTGGTTCAAGCTAAAGCTCCAGAAAATGTGCAACAATTGAAGGCGTATTTGGGACTCTTGAACTATTATGGTCGGTTTTTTTAAAAACTTGTCAGCAGAATTGTACCCTCTTCAGATTGTTGCAAAAGAAGGTCAAATGGGTATGGGGACCAGAACAGCAATGTGTGTTTTGAGAAAACCAAGAAAATGATTCTGTCAGCAAAAGTGTTGGTGTTTTTATGGACCCAAACAAGCCTGTTGTTCTGCATACAGATGCGTCACAGTATGGACTGGGAGCTGTGATGTCTCATATTATGGAAGATGGGTCAGAACATCCAGTTGGATTTGTCTCAAGAAGTCTGAACGCAGCTGAAAAGAATTATTCACAGCTGGACAAGGAAGGTGCTGCTGTAATATTCGGACTGAAGAAATTCCACAAATACCTGTACGGCAAGCATTTCACCATTGTGACTGATCATAAGCCTTTAGTGACTCTTTTTGGTGAAGAAAAACAAGTTCCTGCCATAGCTTCACCAAGGATCCAAAGGTGGGCGCTCCTCTTGGGAGCATACCAGTACACTATGCTGTATAGGCCAGGAAATGAGCACATGAAATGCAGACTGTTTCTCAAGGCTTCCGCTTCCTGAAACTGAGTTCTCCGAGTCTGATGAAAGAGTTCTGTTGATCGAGGAGCTTGAGGACTGTTCCATTCTGTCAGCAAGGAAAATTTCTGACTGACAAGACGTGATCCAGTCTTGTCACATGTCCATGAATACCTCCTGCGTGGCTGGCCATCAGATGAAAGGAATCCTGACCTTGCTCCATACCGAATGCGGAAGGATGAACTCAGTGTACAAGATGGGTGCATATTGTGGGGAGCTCGAGTCATTATCCCTCCTCCAGGGCAAAAACAAGTTATGATGAATGACTGCATACTGCACATCCAGGGATCTGTCGCATGAAAGGACTTGCCAGGAGTTATGTTTGGTGGCCTAGGATGGATGCTGACTTAGAAACACTTGTACGTACTTGCAGTGTTTGTCAAGAACATCAGAATGCACCTGCTGTTGCTCCACTTCATCCTTGGGAGTATCCAGAAAATCCATGGAAAAGGATTCATGTGGATTATGCTGGGCCATATATGGGAGAAATGTTCTTGATTGTTGTGGATGCTTTCTCCAAGTGGATTGAAGTTGCCATCATGAAGCAAACAACATCATCAGCAACTATCAGGAAACTGAAAGAAATGTTTTGCTCAGCATGGACTGCCAGACACGCTGGTGACGGACAATGGTACAAATTTCACATCAAAGGAGTTTTTCTGATTTCATGCAGAATAACGGGATCAACCATGTGAAGACCGCACCATATCACCCATCCAGCAATGGGCTTGCAGAACGAGCTGTACAGACTGTCAAAGAAGGCATTGCCAAAACTGAAGGCGACAGTGTGCATACAAAGTTATGCAGTTCTTGCTGCAGTATAGAATTACACCACAGTCAACCACAGGAAAAAGTCCTGCAGAGCTGTTGTTTTTCAGCGGAAACTGAAGACTAGACTGGACCTTCTGCATCCAACTCTGCAAGGGAAGGTTCAAAAGAAACAAAAACAAATGAAGGAAGATCATGACAGAAAGTCACGTGAACGTTCATTTGCTGTTGGCAGTTCAGTTAATGTGCAGAATTTTGGTTATGGTGCAAAGTGGATTCCAGGAGTTATTGTTAAGGTGTCAGGTCCAGTCTCCTATGTCGTGCAGTTGGAAATGGGCGTATTGTCAGACGTCATGTTGATCATATCCAGAAACAACACTGCAAGAAAAGACAGTATTGCAGAACAAGAGAAGAGAACTGCTGGTTCATGGTATTATCCGGCTGGATCATTATCATCAAGGGTTTCTTTTCCATGTCCAGATTTTTGCCTGTGTGTCCGGAGAGGGGGGGGGGATGTCTGTTCTGTGTGGAGCCATGCAGTACTTCAATGCAGCCAGGTGTGCTGCCACCTTCTGTCCAGGAACAGTCAGACAATGAAAACCAGCATGACCAGTATCATCGGACTGAAAACCAGTCTAAAGCATCAGTGGTACCATCAGGCATACAGCAAGAAAAACGAGTTTCCCTGAGAGAAAGGAGACAACCAGCATATTTGAAAGACTATGTAACGGGGTCAAGGTTTTGTGTTCCAAAGTTACTGAAGAGTTAAAAGAGTTGACTATTCCATTGGGTTGTAGACAATCTTTGATGTGTTGGTGAAGCACCTGGTCAAACAACAGAAAAAAATGACTAAATTTATGCAACTTATTATTTTACAGTTATGCTGTTTTGTTCATTTGTTCACGTTTGATTTATTCCATTGTGCTACAGCAGCAAGTTCACTTTATCGGCCATACTTTCATCTAAGGGTGGAGGAGTGTTGTGAACTGGCTTCCATAGTCTATCGATCGTCGGCTAAGTTATGAAGTTGTAATGTAATAATGGTTACATTGATGAATTCAGTTTATCACTACCATTATACTTATAATCACTGTGTCCTATTATCACTAACCCTATGGCCAGCATTAACTGAAGAAGTAATAGTAGTAATACTTGTACACCACAGCTTAACATGAAAAAAGAAAAGCAAGGTGTGTGTGTGTGTGTGTGTGTGTGTGTGTGTGTGTGTGTGTGTGTGTGTGTGTGTGTGCGTAAGTGTATAGGTGTTGATATGTTGCCACTCCCCTCCTCCCTGTTTTATCTTTTTTTTTTTTTTTTAACCCTTCCCCTTCTTCCATCCATCCTCAAAGCATCAACATCCAAAAGTAGCAGCTAGCATGTGCCTATCCACCACCACAAAATCAGCCCATTTTATCCTCCACCACAACACATACTACCATACCTCCCACTATTTACCTCATACAGACGTTACAGCTATTTCCCTTTATCCTCCCAGTACGCTCTGCTGATTTGCTACATCAACTTATTGTTTACTCAGATACTTATCCACTCCCTTATCCTCATCTGGTTTTCTTTTCATTTCATATTCCCTCTTTTCTGTGCATGTGTGTGTAGATATGTGTGTAGCTATGTGTAGCTATGTATGGTGGGAGGGGGGGACCTCTTTTCTTTCTTTCTTTCTTCCTTCTTCTTCTTTTCTTTTTCTCTCAATAGGAATGCTAGCCCTTAACTCTTTGACCATTTTCATGTCTTTCCAGCCACTATTACTACTGATATATACCACAGCTATTATTGATACTAACATTATTATCATCCATAGTACCGTACCGTTGCTTTCTAGTCATTGACCATCTCTATTCCTCTCCACCAGCTATTACTAAGATTATTCTACCATTATTACTTTCTTTACTATTATCATGCTATAGTATCATTATTACCATTACTGTTATCATCATCATCATCATCATTATCATTACTGATGTCATTGCTGCTGCTATTACTATCATTATGATCACTGCCATTATGTTTATTATAAACTACTACTGTGTGTACTAGGTTCTATCACAAATCCTATCACCGACTGAAAGTTGTAGTAGTAATAGTACTTATATATACAATAACTAAAGTAGACAGAGAGAAAAGTGTGTGTATGTGTCCAGGTGTGTGTGTATAGGTGTAAGTGTGTAGTCCCCCACCCCCATCTCTTTTTTTTTTAACCCCTCCCCTTCTTCCCTCCTCAAATCACATTGTTAACCTTCCACTTACTGATCATCCCTGTTTTGTATATACTCTTACCATTATCAATACTAACAGATTTATTCTCACCACCTTCTCCCTGCTCCAGTAGCACCGTTAACTTTTACGTATTGGCCAACTATTACCAATATTACTTTTTTATTATTATTGCGATCAGTATCACTGTCATCATAACACCATTATCAGCACTACCATCATCATTAAAAAAAAAAAAAAAAAACCCAAATCACCAACTTTACTATTCTTATTACCTCAATAAGCATTAACATCACCACTATCATCATCACTACTACTTCTATTATGATCACTATTATCATTATCATTATTACTAATAACAGGTTTTTTTTTTAACTATCACCAATATTTAAGTTATATTATAACTGTTCATACAACGTAATAACTGATACAGCTATTATATTTACTACTGTCAATCATTAATATCATCTTTATAATTTACAATATTTCTGACATTCCAACCTACAGTTTTCTTAAAACTATTAATATACCTATCATAATTACTGATATACCTATTAGATTTCATCCTTCCCATAATCTGTACCCCCCTTCTCCTCTTTGCTCTTCCTGTCCCCCCCCCCCCCCCCCCCCCCCCCCCCACACACACCTTTTTCTTCCCTGTTCCCTTACTATTATTAGCAATGATGCAGAGATCTGGAAACACACTGCGCCAAGGATAATGGTCACGCAAAAGAAGATGAACACCCAACAACAAATGAGCATACTTACTTCCTGTTCCGGCGATCAGCATCATCCGCATCCAAGGCTAAAAAGGAATTTTAAAAATCACTGATTAGAATTTCAGGGGTTCAAGCTCAGAGGGATAGATCTTCAATCCTAAAAGTGAATTGGGGCCATCCTACCAATGTATAAAAATAGGTTGATTGATATTATAGACAGAGCTGATTGATATTATAGACAGAGACACTGAGAGAGATTTCTTTTCCAACTATGAACACTTAAAGAGTTCTGAAAAAAAAAGAAAAAAAAAATCAGAATTAAAAATTTTTTTTTTTTTTAAATCGATAAGCAATGCATAGCCATCCCTCTGCCTTTCGATTTGATTGTAAATTTGACTGAAAATCAAAATAGAATGCAAGAAGACCAAAAGCATAAAACTATTACCCCCTAGAGTCTAAAAGGAAGAACAAAAACTTCTTTGTGTACATGTGATTCATTCCTATTTTGTGTTAATGCACTCTTCTGTTTGTTACCATGATTTTTTGTCGTCTTTTGAACTGTTATAAAATCCGATTATATCCTCCATCACATGAACATTTTTGTTTTCATGATTTTCGAAGTGGAGAAGGAAATGGAAGGACACGGAGACAATGACTAAAAGGCACAGCAGGGAGAAAAAAGTATTTAAGCTCTGTATTTTGTCAATGACCTTACATCACAAAATACCCCCTGCTAGTACCCCATTACATACCATGCACCAGGAAAATGTTAATAAATTGGGTGGTTGGGGAGTGTTCATAAAACATTTATGGACTCGCTGAATGTTTCTCTCTTGATGCGGGAAGATTTTCATCTATGAGGAAGTATTTCTGTCTTTTATTTATTTATTTATTTATTTTGTTCACTCTTCCTTTCCTATGTACTAAAAGAGAAAAAAAAAACAAGAAATCGATGGACTGAAACAGTTGCAATAATACAAAAGTTACACAAGTGTGCAGCAACAAAATTGAAGTGTAGACTTGACTGCAGTGATTCTCCTAAACCCAGACACTTTTCAAGTTTCATTCAAACGAGTTTTGATTTGATGTATAACACACGACAGTCTGCTACAAAACTAAGGCAAAGGGAGATAAGCAAAAAAACAACAACAACAAAAACAAAAACAAAACACAAAACCTCTCCGAGTCAGTGATGCTACTCCCCCCCCCCCCCCCCCCCCAACTCAATGTGTAATGAATCATCTGTATGAGCTGAAATATTCTTTGAAATTCTTCCTGTTAGGCCAATATGAAGTCGTACTTCAGTTCGGCAACATGGCTATCACTACCATCAGCACGCATCAACTCACAAGGCAGCGACGTCGATCTTGATACTCTGTCACATAGTATCCGCATCCGACCTGTCCATGTTCGTAGAGTTCATCAAGTTATACCCATTTTCAGCGACCTTTCACATGGTTTTCGCCCATTTGTGGTACACTATCCAGCACTTGTCAAGTACTCCATCTTACAGTCGCTGTTATTAGGCCTACCACACAGACTGACCGTCTTTTCAGTGTGTGGAAATACAGTTACTGGTTACACGCCACAATTAGAATTTTGTTTATAGGGCATAATCCATGTGGACATTTTGAGGTGTAGCAGAAAGTTGCGCCAAAAATCAAGATTAAACTGATAATATCTCAAATGAACACCCCACGCCCCTCCGCCAGTCAATTAACTTGTTTTGAGGGATTTCAGGTGATGAAATCATTCACAATCTAGAAATACATGAGCTGCCCCTTACCTGATGTCACATTTCAGACCTTGGCACTGCAGTGATACACAGATACTTTACACACAGGCAAACTCAGCAGAAGTGCACTTCACTTCAGAAATGTTCACTGACGGTCAGGTAAAACAAGCAGACGAACTCTGGTAGTACGATGCCTATGCTCGAAGATAGGGGACTGGCTTACTTATAGTTAGTTCAGAAGCTAAGTTGGGCTCAATGTGTTGCCGACACTGTGATAGACCAGTGCTAGAGCCTCCTGTTAGTTTATAGAAGAGAGACTCGCCTTAGCACTGCGACAAAACAGCCGTAGACGGTTACAATGGCAAGGATGGCTTTGAGAGTAGTGCTACTAATTAGGGACTCAGACACTGACAGAGTGAATGACTCGACTACACCTAAAGACCTAAACTAAGGCAAAATATGCTCGTGTCTTATTACCTGGGTGTGATTTACATGCCATTTCACTGGCACCAGTAGAACCAATATTCTCTTCATTCAGCTTACCTGTACTTTACACAGACCACACCAAGTTGTCACATTTCACAAAAGAACATGCAGATCTTACCTGTTCTTTAAATATCACCCAATATGGAACTGGTACCACATACTTACATTTAACAATAGTACGTACAGAACTCACTGCACGTTTCACAAGTCATGTTACTGATATGGAACCAGCACTCTAAATACAGAGATTACTTTTATATTCTACAGACTACGGTCTTCATACCACAGATGTTACCTATGTGCTCTCACACCATGCAGCTGTATTAAGCAGTGTCAACATTCTACCCACAAAACATGCCAGTGTAAATATACACCTTGGTACTGATATCAAGCAATCACCTTTCACAACTCTGTACATGTCGAGTTTAACTGTACATTCTGTACCCCAAGGTACCAGTGACAGGAGATACCAACACTCATATAAAGTTTACCTGAACGTTCCACACGATGAGACACTGGCTCCAGGTAGTCCTCATCAGAATCTGGTGGTCTAGTTGGATAGAAAGGAACATTGTTAACTCAGTTTTGTCATGCCTCTGTGTATTACAGTCTGTTGTCCACACCCACCACTCTTCCCACTCCGACCTCTCCTCCCCTCTTTCCCTCCCTCCCCCTCTCTCTCTCTCCCTCTGCAACTCACAACTACTTTGGGTGACATTAACACATATCAATCTATTTCTGACTTATAGGCATGCATATTACTCTATTACTGACTTTGACCGAAGGAGATCGGTACACAAATTAATCTTCTATCGATTTCTTAGGGAGATAGTTACATAATTTCTATAAACAAACTGCTGACAAACTGGGGACATAAGTACACACATTAATCAACTGCTGAGGTCTTCCAAGATAAGCACATATCTTATGTAACCAGCTGCTGAGTTCTTCCTCGGGAGATAAGTGTATAAATTAGTATGCTGCTGGTTCTTCCAAGGGAGATAAGTACATATCTTATTAATCAGTTGCTGAGTTCTTCCTAGGGAGATAAGTACATACATTAAGCAACGACTGACTTCTTCCTTGGGAGATGAATGTATACATTAATCTATTGCTTAGTTAGTTCTTCCGACGGAGATAAGTACATACCTCAGTCTACCTCCGAGTTTTGTTCTGGGAGATAGACAGATCTACATGCATCAACCTATTGAAGATGTCTACTCACAGAAAGGTACAAACATCACGTATACTCACTGTGGCTTGGGACCAGAGGCATCAGGTGAGCCTGGAAAGAAATAACCCATAGACTGCATTAGCAACATTAGAGACAGACAAAACTGACCTTTACACATCAACAACACCCTAAAAAGACATAACAGTTATTCCAGTCAGGAACACTTGATTGATCATCACTAATCAGCGATATCTGGCGAGACAAAACTTGTTCCGACTGAAATCAAGTGGCGGAATGGAGCAGCGAGTGTAGGCTGATGGAAGCCAACTTTAGTGGCAGGTTGAACGACACTCACGAGACAGAACACAGCTTTACGGCTGTGCTGCCTGAACTAACCTTGTGACCCAGTAGTTCAGGAAAGTTTTGGCTGATCGATCTGAAATATTGAGACAGAATAGACCTCTTGTAAGCTTTGCTGGTTGAACTACCAGGGATTCCAGTGGTTGAACTAAACCAGGGATTCCTGTAGTTCAGCTAGACTTCTGTGTTGTGTCTGGCAACAAAACGAACGGCGTTGAATATCTTCCTTCACGATAGATTTTTTACCCGTCACTAGCGCGAAGCTTCGGCTATAGGCCTACCTGTGCACGACTAAGTAGGCCTCCCACCATGATTGTCTGATAATAGGCTAGGCCTAACGAACGGCAGAAACACAGGCTAAGTAGCCTGACGTAATATTTTATTTATGTCTTTATTATTTTTTTTTTTAAATAACTTTAAGCGTCAGGCTAAATCACGTCATTTTCCTCTTGCTACAAAGTCGCAGCCTTTCTCTCATGACGTATTTCATGAGTATTTTGAGGCACCGTACTGAGCGGAATGCGGCAAGTGTATTTTTCACATAGGATATACTTTACGCGACTTTCATCAGGCGCTATTCAGATGTAACAGTTTTTCGACCCAGACCTTGGCACATCATCGCAGCACTTGGCACCTGACCATGATACTGCCCGTCATCAAAACGGACAGCATGAGTGATATTCCTATCAGGCTTGTCTTTCAGACGTTTAATTCCAGAGAATTTTGCGTTTACGAAATCTCTGAACACACTAAACATTACTTAACAGAATAGAGTTTTTAGCGTTTTTTTTTTTTTTTTTTTTTTTTTTGCTGGTGGTGGTGGATGATGGGTGGTGGTGGTGGTGGTGGTGGTGTGTGTGAGAGAGAGAGAGAGAGAGAGAGAGAGAGAGAGAGAGAGAGAGAGAGACAGAGAGAGAGACAGAGAGAGAGAGAGAGAGATGACCGCCTTGTGACGATTGCGTCTAATCGGACGCGCATTGTTTTGACAAGCCCCCCATTGTTTAGACGTCAACAGAACGCGATGCTTGCAATTCCTGCTCCCCCCCCCCCCCCCCCCCCCCCCCCCCCCCCCCCCCCCCCCCCAAAAAAAAAAAAAAAGCCTAACATGTCACGTGACCAAAAGAAACTTTTTCTGCATTTGATGTATCATAACAACGCAAACTTCGGAGTATAAATGTGTGTATTACCAGCTGACGTTGTCAGTCACAATAACGTATGCAGTGTTTCTTTTCAAAATGGACAGCTACTCACCTGTAAGCTTACTGTTGTTTATTCCAATACACTTCTAAACCTCCTCATTTAGGCCCATTTCATTTCACGTCTGAAGGCACGTCCGAACAATGGAGAGGTCGAGTCAAAAGAATGTGGTACTCACTTCGCTAAATGTGTGTTCCGTGTATAAAACTTATAATCAACATCAGAGAACAATTCTAGTAAAACTGCATAATTTGTTAATTGTCGAGTGTACGCAAAGTGTGTTCTTTGCATTCAGTTTTGTAAGGGATAACACCACTCTGTGTCTACCAGTTGGTCGTATTCTCTCCATCTTAATGATGACCGGCAAACTACTGACCAATTCTGTCGCAATAATGATGGTTCGAACAAACGGTCACAACGAGGTATAAACGCGCGCGCGCGCGCGCGCGCGCGCGCGCGCGCGTATGTGTGTGTGTGTGTGTGTGTGTGTGTGGACTTGACTTCTGAAGAGAGAGTGCCGATTTTCTACATCATGCTAGTTGAAGTAAACTCTAGTCACAGATTAGAATTTAGAGTCAAGGCCAAATTAAATTCAGTCGACAGGAGATTCCCGATTACGCCGTGGTGGCACATAAACTCATTATTTTCTTTTTTTTTTTTTTTTTTTTTTTTCTTTCTTTTGTTTTCTTTTTTTTTTTTTTTTTTTTTCCCGATTGATATGAAATATCTGTAGCGTTCTATGAAACATCAACACACCACCATGCGTTTTTTTTTTTTTTCTTTCTTCTTTCCTACAAAAAATGTAATGATTTCGTGCTTCGATTCCCGATAAAATAGCCAGTGTCTGTACAGAAATATGTTCCTTTGTCTGAAATAATATGTATTTTCGAAGATGAAAACACACACACACACACACACACACACACACACACACACACACACACACACACACACCATAACGTGCGCGCGCACGATCAAGGAGAGAGACACAGAGACAGTAGCCTCTCCCATCCTCTCTCTCTCTCTCTCTCTTTCTTTCTCTCTCTCTCTCCCTCTGTGTCTCACTCTCTCTCTATCTGTGTGTCTCTGTCTCTATCTCTCTCTTCTGTCTCTCTGTCCCCCCCCCCCCCTCTCTCTCTCTCTAGCTCGCTCGCTCTCTTTCTCTGTCTCTGTCTGTCTGTCTGTCTGTCTGTCTGTCTGTCTCTCTCTCTCTCTCTCTCTCTCTCTCTCTCTCTCTCTCCCTCCCTCCCTCCCCAATTTCAGCATGACGTACCAGCAGCGCGGGATAGCTTCCGCCTCATTCGGATGATGAAAACGATGAGGACGATGATAATGAGCACCAGCAGGGCGATGGTGGTGCCGAAAGCGGTCCACAAGGAAGACAGCTCGGGGCCCTCTGAAGAAGCTGCATCGACGACATTGCCTGGCAGGGAGGACATAAGGTAAGGTAAGGTAACGCTGCTTATAGCCCAGCCAACCACAAAGGGCCATATCAGGGCTGTCACCGCGTTAAAGTCAACTCACAAATCATTCATTCACACGACTCTTTAAGATACATCTTCTAAACACCCACCCGAAATTTGGTTACAAATCTTTCCACTATAAAATATCAGATCCGATGAAAAATGTTGATCTCTTTTCAACAACTCGAAGATCGCATCAGACAGGAAAACTCTTACTTCTGTAGTGTCGGTGAAAACAAAAAATAACGGACCTGTCCACCTGTGAGCCATTCATGTTTGGCTGCACACACAAACTGCTGTGACCTTGACTCGGAGTGACCTGGACTCAGAGTGACCTTGACTCAGAGTGATCTTGACTCAGAGTGACCCTGGACTCAGAGTGACCTTGACTCAGCGCGAGTTACCTGGGGCAGTGCCGCTCCCTGCAGAGGAGGACTGTGAAGTTGTCGTTCCTGAGCTCGGTGGGGCCGGTGAGGTGGGGATGGCAGTGGTGGCTGGGAGAAAAAAACAAAACAAAAAACAAAAACAAAAAAAAGAATCAGGCGTTTCTAGGTGGGAATACAACGAAAAGACAGGAATGATTTCCTTACAACGGAAAAGAAAAGTGAGGAGAGAGAGAGAGAGAGAGAGAGAGAGAGAGAGAGAGAGAGAGAGAGAGAGAGAGAGAGGTTGGGGTAGAGAGAGACGGGGGAGGGGGGGGGTGCGGGGAAGGGAGAGAATTGGAAAGGAAGTAGGGGCGAGGAGAAGAGGAGGGGAGGTGAAGGGAAGGCGACCTCTACTTATGGCCTCCTGTTGTCAGCCGTCTCCTAGGTTTGGAAACTTTGCCCTTTACACTGACTATCTTTCAGAGTGTGGACGATGAATTTCTGTCTCAGCTCAAGCAGGTTGAGATTTTTCTTTCGTCCTCAGACCACGTACACACTAGAGCGAATACGTTATTCATTTGTGTTCATCTCGGAGTCCTCGGTAGAAGAATGAATGTCCTATGAAGTTCACAAAACTGCTACAACCTGAGCTGGCTCGGCCAAGTGAAAAAGAGCAGGCCTGACAGCACTGTGTGTCCCATGGTTCCCTGCCAGCACACAGGGACACCGCGGAAGTGGTGTGGAGCCGCAGCCGAGAGGGGGACCTGTCTTGCTTGACAGCCTGAGCGTCAGCATTCCCATGGAGAACTCCGTTCAGAGCATGGCATGGACATCCTGTGGTTTGTACCCACTTCAAAGAGCATCATTTCAAGTTTCTCTGGTGGGCATTACGAGCAGAGAATCACAGAGTTTGTTGTGAATACATTTGAGGAGACAGTACTGACGCGTTCAGGAGCGTGTAGAACACCAGGAAAAGAGCAGCGCTGCCTGTGGAGAAGTATGGAGCTCTATGTAGTAAATGCTTAGGAATTCTTAGGAACAGGGCACTCAGCCCAAACAAAGGCAGTTATAGCGGCGACTCAGCATCGGTGGACACATTACCAGTATGTGACATTCAGCAGCAGTGGAATGCTAACATGAGGCGGGATTCTCGTGATCTTGCCCCTTTCAAGTCAGTATTGCCTTCTACCTGGACAGTTAAGTCTGATGGGTGTGAACATGGCTCATGCAATGTTGGGGTGGGGGTGGGAGGTGGGGGTGGGGGTGGGGGTGGGGGGGAGGGGTGCAATGAAACCAGAACAGGAGGGCCCTGGACCGGCCCCACGTCAGATCCGCACACTGACTACAACTAGTGGAAGTTAACACTGTTTCCGCTTCACCCCTTCTGCTCTCTTACACTCAGTGCACACATCAAGCCTTTGACATGACAACTGTGCCACAGTATATGCACACATCAAGCCTTTGACGTGACAACTGTGCCACAGTATATGCACACATCAAGCCTTTGACGTGACAACTGTGCCACAGTATATGCACACATCAAGCCTTTGACGTGACAACTGTACCACAGTATATGCACACATCAAGCCTTTTTGACGTGTCAAACTGTACTACAGTGGCAAGTATAAATCAGATGGGCAGGACACATGGAATGTGTCATTCTCTCACAATGGTCACCTGGCTGTGGTGTATGAAACACTATCATTTCCCATTGGCTGCCAGTCTGCCCGGGGACAGCAAATGCAGAATCAGATGTGAAAATGCCACAAATGATCATAGAGAAAAAAAAAAGAGCGGAAGCTAGAACCACCACAATATTTCAGGCAGTGTAACAGAAACACTGGCTTGATGACCATGTAGACCTTTAGGCTCAAGGAAAAATCACCAGCCAGATCGCTGTTTCCTGATTGCCTGACCCTTGTGTTGGGCTATCAATCTATTTGTTTCCCCCCCTGGGGCCATGCAGCCATCTTGGCCTACTGTGGGATCACTTGGAATGAGAAGGCTGATGCTCTGTCCAAGGCAGGCAGCAATATGGAGCAGTTCAGCCACCCAGTGACTTACAGAGGGACCGAAACAATCATCCGCAACCAATACTAAAACCAGTGGAAGAGAAGGCTGGGTGCAGACAGTGATGTTTGATCCAATCCATCAGCTTCAGGGATACCAGCAAACGATCCGCTTCAGACTGAGAACTGGCCACTGCTAAGCCCCTGAGCCTCCTCTGCCCGAATTAAGACTGCCCACACAGAGGAATGTCCATGTGGCACTGGATCTCAGACCCAGAACACATCCTTCAACACTGTCCAGCCCATGATGTTCTACGGCTACGGCGTCAAACCTGACCAGAGGGCACAAAGCTGCAAATGCAGCTTTGGGGCAGCCGTCAAAACCTTAAGAAGACCGTGGGATTCATTGTGGTGACAGGATTGAAGATCTGACACAGCCAGTCAAAATCAACAGAAGAAGAAGAAAGAAGAAGAAAAAAAGAAGAAGAACCTGACTTCTAAACAGTCCACAGCAGCTAAGCCCGGCTGTTTAACAGCAGCTATTGAGGGGGAACAAATTACTGCTAAGACGCTCACACTGCGCACTTGAGCTTTTATTGTGGACAAGATCATGGAAAACGACTGAAGCCCAGAAAACGAGCACCTAACACTCCAGACTACAGAGTCTGAAAAGCCCAGAAAACAAGCCCCTGACACTCCAAACAACAGAGTCCGAAAAGCCCACAAAACAAGCTCCTAACACTCCAGATAACAGAGTTCGAAAAGCCCAGAAAACGGGCATCTGGTACTCCAGACACAACAGAGTCTGAAAAGCCCAGAAAACGTGCCCCTAACACTCCAGACAACAGAGTTCGAAAAGCCCAGAAAACGTGCCCTTGACACTCCAGATAACAGAGTTTGAAAAGCCCAGAAAACGAGCACCTAACACTCCAGACAACAGAGGCCGAAAAGCCCAGAAAACGTGCCCCTGACACTCCAGACAACCGAGACCGAAAAGCCCAGAAAACGAGCCCCTGACACTCCAGACAACAGAGACCGAAAAGCCCAGAAAATGAGCCCCTGACACTCCAGACAACAGAGTTCGAAAAGCCCAGAAAACGGGCACCTGACACTTCAGACAACAGAGTTCGAAAAGCCCAGAAAACGAGCCCCTGACACTCCAGACAACAGAGTCCGAAAAGCCCAGAAAACGAGAGCCCCTGACACTCCAGACAACAGAGTTCGAAAAGCCCAGAAAACGAGCCCCTGACACTCCAGACAAACAGAGTTCGAAAAGCCCAGAAAACGGGCCCCTAACACTCCAGACAACAGAGACCGAAAAGCCCAAAAAGCCCCCTGACACTCCAGACAACAGAGTTCGAAAAGCCCAGAAAACGTGCCCTTGACACTCCAGACAACAGAGTTCGAAAAGCCCAGAAAACGAGCCCCTGACACTCCAGACAACAGAGACCGAAAAGCCCAGAAAACGGGCACCTGATACTTCAGACAACACAGTTCGAAAAGCCCAGAAAACGAGCCCCTGACACTCCAGACAACAGAGTCCGAAAAGCCCAGAAAACGGGCACCTGATACTTCAGACAACAGAGCGCGGAGGCTGCCAGACAAGCTCTCCAGGAATGTGGCCTTTCTGGCAAAACTGCAGGCATGATCATGTCCCCTTGGATGACGGAAACATGTAAGCCACACAGCAGTGTATATATATATATATATATATATATATATATATATATATATATATATATATAGATATAGATATATATATATACATACATATATATATATATACATACATACATACTATATATATATATATAATATATATATATATATATATATATATATACATATATATATATATACATACATATATATATATATATATATATATATATATATATATATATATATATATATATATATATATATACATACATACATACATACATATATATATATATATATATAATGGCCATTACTGAAGAAGCTTTTTAAGCGCGAAATTTTATTGGAGAATATACAATTTAAAATGAAACTGTCTACTTCTGTTGTTTTTTTATTTTACTCCAAGTATATATATATATATATATATATATATATATATATATATATATATATATATATATATATATATATATATATATTAATTGTTAAAACTTTGATTAAAATGTAAATGCTAAAACCTACAGCGCTGTTTCTTGCTGGTGCAGTCGTCAGGGTATGGGGGGGTCGGTGTTGTCGGTGTTTTTTTTTTATACGTGTTCGCTGTCTGCCATCACGTGCGGTCAGTGTTTTTTCATGTGTTTTTTGATTTCTGCTCCCTGATAGGAACTTCCATTTGTGTTTGCAATTGTTAACCATTTCTATCCTAGTGTTTAGGGTTGCTAATTTTGGTTTGCATAGGATCATATATTTTTCTGTTAGGCATAAATTACATCTTTTTGAAATGTTATTGTATGATGCAGCTCTTTTTAAGATTTTCCAGGATATGTTGTAGTCTATTTTTTTATCTTTGAGTTTCCAAATATATTTTACTCAATTCTGTTTGATTTTTTTGTATCTTTCTTTGTTAAATGACTGTTTGTGATTTGCATATCTAGTTTTAAACTGGTTTTTTTCAGTGATACCTATATAACAGATTCCGCTCCCAACCCGGTTGAGCACTTTTTTAAAGTATTGTTGGTTAGCAACATAATTATATATATATATATATATATATACATACATATATATATATATATATATATATATATATATGTGTGTGTGTGTGTGTGTGTGTGTGTGTGTGTGTGGTGTGTGTGTGTGTTACGGATGGATTCACTACTGTGATCAAAGTTCAAAAAGTCCATTCCAAACCAACCCGAATTCCTCAACATAGCGTGGGAGAAAGGGAGAGGCTATAGCTCCCACAGCCTAGGACACAGCGCTGTGTCTGTTTTATCCAGGGGGAGAAACACAACTGACTCGTATCAATTCATGTGAATCTCAAAAGGTGTGCACACTGGGCGCCCCGCGCCGCCCAAAGTACTGTGGCAGGGGGATTGAACTGCACTGCATTCCGGACTAATATAGACCCCTTCCAAATAACTTTCACAATAAAAAAAAAAAAAAAAAGGACAATGCTAAAGGCTGTTAGTGTCCGGAAATAGAGCGTAAATTGCCTGGTTCATAAATGTGAGAAATATGACTGCATTTGAATAAGCATTAGATGCAGAAATGGAGACTTGCTGATCACAGAGAGAGACAGGGAGAGGGAGAGAGAGAGAGAGAGAGAGAGAGAGAGAGAGAGAGAGAGAGAAGAGAAGAGAGAGAGAGAGATAGAGAGAGAGAGAGAGAGATGGATGGACGGACGGACATACAATCAGAAAGACAGAGACAGAGAGACAACGGACAGACAGACAGACTGAGTGAGATAACTGACTTCCTCCATGAACGGTGTGGGGCTGTGATAAACAGAGCTTTATTTCAGTCTAGATATTACAAGGAAGTGTGTTATGCATCACTTCCCTGTGTGAGTTCCTTCTTTTGACAGTCAGTTGTGCTAAACATGAACTTTATAGGCTATGGAAAGTTTAAACATTTATATTCAATATAAGAATACCAACTGTGCAAAAATATCAAAAACAATGAATAAATACATACATCATTGAAATAAGAAAGAAAGAAGGAAATGAATAAATATTAGTTCAAAAAAAGATAAATGAAATAAATAATAAGTAACCTACGTTTTGTGACAGAGCCAGTGTGTTAGAAACGACCAGATGGTTTTCGTTGTGCTTTATGACTTTGTCTCAACTAAAAAGAGCAAAGATCGACTTATTTGCAGACCGCACAAACTTAAGGTCGTATTTTTGTGCCAAAATGGAAGAGGAGGTGGTTATCCACACACAACAGGAAGCCTCTGCAGATATGGTAGTTCCAGCCAGAGTGAAGTACTGAACTGACCGGAAAAACACACGAAAGATTCCACACCTTGGCTGTGTTTTAACTCTGGCTTTTGTTTGAACTCGTATCATGGCCGATGAAGATGCATTCTTTAAAAACCACTATATAGGTATAGGGGCATGAATTGCAAAACTGCCTAATGAGCGACATGACAAGTATTTCTGTATCCTTTTGCTAATGCTAACACATTGCCATAATGTCCTGAATAAACATTATGGCATTGGAATATTTTCAATCAGCACAAATTATTCACCCAGCCTATCTACATTCTGAATGAAGATGAACTAGGTGGCTTTACAAAGATTTTCTGGACCAGAACATGGTTTTAATTGCAAGTTTCGAAGCACACTTCACGATCTTGGGGACTTTACAATTGAAACAAATTTATGATCATAGGCATATGTAATTTTTTTTGTTTTAGGAATGTGAAGATTTTGCTCTTGATAAAAAAAAAAAAAAGCCCATGAAATGTTTCGGCCATGGAATGTGAAGACTTTGCTGTTGACAAGAATGGAAAAACCATAGACCTGTGTAATTCTTTGGCCATGGAATGTTGGAGCTTTGTTATTGGCAAGAATGGAAAACCATAGGTCCCTGTAATTTTTTTGACCATGGAATGTTGGAGCTTTGTTACTGGCAAGACTGGAAAACCATAGGTCCCTGTAATTGTTTGGCCATGGAATGTTGGAGCGTTGTTATAGGCAAGACTGGAAAACCATAGGTGCCTGTAATTGTTTGGCCATGGAATGTTGGAGCTTTATTATAGGCAAGAATGGAAAACCATAGGTCCATGTAATTTTTGACCATGGAATGTTGGAGATTTGTTATTGGTAAGAATGGAAAATCTTGGTCCTTGGACGAATGGTTTACTTTACATTGAATTGAGCCCCCCCCCCCCCCCCCCCCCCCCCCCCCCCCCCCCCCCCCCCCCCCCCCCCGGATCAACCCCCCCGAGCCCACTCTTTTTTTTTTTTTTTTTTTTCCCTCTTTTTTTTTTTTTTTTTTTTTTTTTTTACGAAAAAAAACAACTTACGAACAAATTACAACATTAGGACTACAAAACGCATATACAATGTAATAAGACAATAAGAACAACAAGAAAACATAAACATAATGATCATGATCATGATGATCATGATGATGATAATCATCATCATCATCACCATGCTACTAATGTGATTAACATCCCTGTTATTACCATTACTACCACCACCATCATCACCAATACTGCTACTGATGATCATAAAATTATAATAACTCCAGTCACCTAACAAGCATCATGTACGTTTCTTTTTCTATTTACAGACACATGTAAGCACAGTAACAACCACAAATGACAAATACAAAACCAAAAATCGTTGAATAAATCAAACAAAATGAGAGGGAAAGAGAAAAAGCAAATGAATGAATCAAACAGAGAAAATAAAGAAACTGGTTGTTGTATATCATAAGGAAGCCTTTGAAAAATGAACGCATCAATTCAATAAAGAAGACTAAGGGAACCACCATGTAACACACTGTGCGAACGATATTGAAGACATGAAGCATGCTTTTCTATTTCTTATTTAGCTTTCAAATACACAATGACAACTTGAAGTAATGGTGAATCCTTGTCATATTTACATTTGTAATTACTGACTTAGGCATGCATTTGATCGAAAATTATTGTCACAATCAAGTAGAACAGTATTGTCATTCAGCAGTGGATTCATAGGGTCGCATTTTCTATTTACTGTATTTTAAAATCCTTGCCAGAAAGTTTGTACATGAAGGCAGTGCTAAAATGTATGTGGAATGTTTTCTCTTTTTCTCCCGTACAAAAAGAACATCTTTCTGAATTTTCAACGCCCATGTTTAGCAAAACAGTATTGGTTGCCAGTATTTGATAATGATTCTAACCTGGAACCATCTTACCTTAATATCGTTGTCTGTGGGATTTTCTTTAAAAGTTTTAGCCCAGCTAACATCCTTCTGTAATCTTTCATTCCATTTCTGGCAGAAAGTTGGCTCTAGGCTGTCTTGATTCAGTAAATCGTAATGAAGTGAGGCAGCCCTTGAAACTGAACGTATTACTGTTATCAGCTTATCAACCTCACCTTATTCACAATAGTGTTTTCTACTCCTGCTTCTGTTGAATGCTTTTTTATAGCAGTAATGTAACTGTTGTATGCCACAAAGTCTGTGTTGATCTTAAATTCATAAACAAAGGATTGGAAGCTAAAAAAAAAAAAAATCACTGTTTTCATCTTTAAAAGAATTTCCGTATGCAGAAAACACCATTTCTGATCCAATTTTTATTTAATCCTCAGATCAGTATTAATAAAATAAAGTCTCAAGCCAAATCATTGTCCAAATGGCTGTTTGACTGAGATTTGCCAGTTGAAAAGTGAGCAGCTTGTTTGAAGTTCCCATGCTTTCAAACCGGGTCAGGCGGCCCTTCCGGCAGCAGAACCAGGCCGTGCAGGTCCTGCAGAGAGTGAAGAAGTGCTGGGCGGATAGCCAAGGGACAGCTGGTTCCACGCCCTCAGGTCACACTTCAGATTATCTAGCAGGGCAGCGTGATGCATGCGACTGTTCCTGTTGTTGTTCCCAAATGTCCAGCGCTGTTGAACAGGGCTGAGATGGAGTGACCCATGCTGGCCACGGCAGGAGCGGAGAGGACTGCTGTTGCTGCCACTGTTCTGGCAGTGTCACGGGAGGACTGCAGAATGGAGGCCTGGTCTGTCCGGAGGACGCACCGTCTTGTGGAAAATCATCGTTGAAGAGGTAGGTGGAGATGGTCTTGTTGCACCTGAGAGGCAGGTGGAGATGGTCTTGTTGCGCCTGAGAGATAGGTGGAGATGGTCTTGTTGCACCTGAGAGGTGGGTGGGGATGGTCTTGGTGCACCTGAGAGGCAGGTGGGGATGGTCTTGTTGCACCTGAGAGGCAGGTGGGGATGGTCTTGTTGCACCTGAGAGGTAGGTGGGGATGGTCTTGTTGCACCTGAGAGATAGGTGGAGATGGTCTTGTTGCACCTGAGAGGCAGGTGGGGATGGTCTTGTTGCACCTGAGAGGTAGGTGGGGATGGTCTTGTTGCACCTGAGAGGTAGGTGAGGATGGTCTTGTTGCACCTGAGAGGTGGGTGGGGATGGTCTTGTTGCACCTGAGAGGTAGGTGAGGATGGTCTTGTTGCACCTGAGAGGTGGGTGGGGATGGTCTTGTTGCACCTGAGAGGTGGGTGGGGATGGTCTTGGTGCACCTGGGGGGGAGGGGGGAGGGGAGGGAGGGTCAGGTGAAGAACAGTTCACTGATCACCACCATGCTGAGTTTGACAGCGATCTGTCACCAGGCTGCTCATCACAATCAATACGCTGCTGCGTTCTCTCCAAATTCACGTATTTTTGATATAAGAGTTCAACGAAGATAAAGAAGAACGGAAGAAGACACAAAAAAGAACTAAGGAAGAAAACGAAAAAAGAAAGAATGCACGCCTGACAACAAGGCAAATGTCAAGGCACGAACATACAAAACTCAACCACGCACAAACGCGCGCACTGACATGCAGAAGCTCGGTTTCTAATATTTGCATTCCCCTGCTCCCGGTGCCAGGCAGCCCGATGGATAAAGCGTAGTTTTCTACATCCAAGGAGCCTAGGGTCGAATCCCCGCACGAGAAAGGAGAATAGGACAGAATGTAGCCCTCTCCCTATACTCCTAATGGCACTTCAGATAGGCATACCGTATGAATGAATATGCATTGAAAAGGAAAGGGAGGTGAGGGAGGGTGGGGGTTAAGTGGTGGGGGTGTTATATTCCATTCCATTCTCCTTGGAAAAGCAGACCGTCATGTGTGTTCGTGGGATGGATCGCGTGCTCGCGCGCGCGCGCGCGCGCACGCACGCACGCACGCACGGACACACACACCCATACACACGTGCACACGCGCGCGCGCGCGCGCACACACACACACACACACACACACACACACACACACACACACACATCTAGACAGACAGACTGATAGACACACAAAGGAGCAGACAGACGGACAGACAGACAGACACAGAGACAGCCACACACAGACAGAAAGAAAGAAAGAAAGAAAGAAAGAAAGAAAGATAGATAGATAGATAGATGGATGGATGAATGGATCGATGGGTGGATGGAAAAATGGATGGATAGATAGAAAGACAGAAAGATAGATAGATAAATAGATAGATAAATAGGTAGATAGATGGATGGATAGAAAGATAAACAGATGGATGCATAGATGGATGGATGGATGGATGGATAGATAGATAGATATGGTACAGTGTAGTTAGCCTGCACTTGCTCCCCCCCCCCCCCTCTCTCCCCTCACTCCAGTCCCCCCGCCCCTAACCAACTTCTTAATTGTTGAAACACACACACACACACACACACACACACACACACACACACACACACACACACACACACACACACATACACAGGCGCGCACGCACACAGACACACACATGCATGCATGTATGCATGTATGTATACCCCATGCTAAGTGTGTTTCTGTTTTGATGTCATCCCTGAAGTCGAGGCCTGGCTACCTATTGGTGGTGAAAAAACACAAAAGGTGACCCTCGGGATTTTAAACGATAAACGATGAATAACTGAACCCCACCCTCTCATCCCCCTCCTTCCAGCTGTCCTTTCTCCGTTCATCACCGAAACAAGTTCAGGAAATAATCCTAGAATACTTCAGAATAACAGACCAGAACACAGCACCACCAACCATAGAACTGAAGCCAAAGAGTCGCAGAACAAGAAGAAAAAAAGCAAGAAGCTGACAGCTCCATAGAACAGCTCCAGATTAGAAACCACGCCACAAGGCAGAAAACACAAATCTGTCTCAGTGGAATCACTCCAACTTTCAGAGTCAAGCACACACACCACAACAATCGCCGACAACGTCACAGGTTGTTGGTTAAAGCGAGCGAGACACAACAGAATGCTGACATGTGCACCACAATCACAAACAGAACAGCGATAGCCAAGGCACAGAGCAGAGCAGTCGTGAAACACAACAGCTCCAGGAGAAGAACTGTGAAAAGAGAAGCAGCGAGAGTGGAGAGGGCACCACAGACTGAAGCGTACTCACGGTCAGGGACTATCAGGTTAAAGCGGACCGTATCAGAGCCTGTAGGGTTGGGAGGCTGTCAATGCCCAGCTTCCCTTTTCGGTGACGTCGGTCAGTGTCACCGTGATGACGACATCAGGTGGTGATCCCGACACAGTGACGCGACTGGAAACCACATCACAACACAGATCCCGCGTTAGCACAGTGTCAGGGAATTAAAACTTGCTCCGTCACAGCACAATTGTCGTGTTCATACGGTTTGAGGTTTAAGAGGTTTGATGGAACCAAAAGCGTGAAACGCTGGGAAGACCGACCGCTTGGGTGCCTTTTATTTCTCCCTCTCTCTCTCTCTCTCTCTCTCTCTCTCTCTCTCTCTCTCTCTCTCTCTCTCGCACACACACACGCACGCACGCACGCAATTACGCACGCACGCACACACACACACACACACACACACACACACACACACACACACACACACACACACACACACACACACACAGCTCGCTGAATAGAGTAGAACAAACACAATCAGCTGTCACAGTAATGTCAACACATTCTCATCAATCCCTCTGAGGAGCACTCCTTCCGTTTCCCTAGTTCTGGACAACAGGAAAGTGACGTGACAGTTGCCAAAGACGGCGGAGCATTTGTAATCCATTCAGGGCACTGACCTTTTAGTGCTGTTGCACTGGCCTCGGTCTCCTGCAGGTGATGTCAGCTGACAAGGACTGATGTCCGTGGTGTAGGTGGTGGCCTCAAAGGAGATGCTGGCCTCTTCACCTGGCTTCCCGGTCACTGCTTTAGTGGAGCCGCGCTCTTTGAACACCAGGCGACCTGTGAAAGAAACAGCGATAGAGAGAAAGATAGAAATGGGAGAAAGGTGAGTTCAGATCTCTGTCTTTGCCTCTGTGTGTGTGTGTGTGTGTGTGTGTGTGTGTGTGTGTGTGTGTGTGTGTGTGTGTCCTCTCTCTCTCCCTCTCTCTGTGTGTATTTCTCTCTCTCCTTCTCTGTATGTGCTAGTTATCCATCTATCTCTCTATCTGTTTATAAGTGTGTGTGTGTGTGTGTGTGTGTGTGTGCGTGTGTGTGTGTGTGTGTGTGTGTGTGTGTGTGTGTGTGTGTGTGTGTGTGTGCGTGAGTGCACGCAAGCATACGCGTATGAGTGTGTCAGTCTGTCCGTCTGTGTATACGAGAGAGCAGTTTTCCATGATACAATTCCTTTTCTGACACGCGCCGACCTCAGTCTTTGCATAATTAATGAAGTTTGAGGTCATCCAGTTCAATCAACAGCCACTGTGTGAATTGAATCCCTTTCTGTCAGCACCATCACACTGGACGTCAATCATTGACACTGTTAACAGCCACACTGTGTGAGTTGTCAGCACACCATCACACTGGACGTCAATCATTGACACTGTTAACAGCCACACTGTGTGAGTTGTCAGCACCATCACACTGGACGTCAATCATTGACACTGTTAACAGCCAGACTGTGAGAGTTGTCAGCACCAT
>JADBJO010020842.1:15000-30618 GCA_016801955.1 Conus betulinus | reverse complement strand
CAGTACGAACCTGTCTGCGCTGCTTATACTGCCACCTTCGACAGCGGGTGTTCCATGAACGCTGCTGTTTGCAGGTATGGGAAACCAGCTCTTCATTGTTATCATCCGTTTCCTGACTATCATTCTCTTTATCGTTTTCATTAGTTGTGTTCGCGGCAATTAATACGAGACACAAGAAAAAAAATAGCAACAGCATTGTCATCTTCAAATATCGTCGTTTTCGTCTTCAGTTATCCTTGTCGCAATCATCAGCCCTAGGATAATCATAAAAATTATCCGTCTACCGTTGCTTATCACCATCATCATCATCATCATCATCATCATCACCATCGTCGTCGTCGTCGTCATCGTGGTTGTCGTCGTCGCAGTTGTCGTAGTTGTCGTTGTCGTCGTTGTCATCGTTATTATCATCATTGTCGTCGTCGTCATAGTTGTCGTCCTCGTCACACCTCTCGCTTTTTACATTACCATCGTCATCATCATTATCATCATCATCATCATCATCATCATCATCAACATCAACAACCATCATCATTGCCATCATCATCAACACAACTGTCTCGTCATCGTCGTCGCAATCGTAACTACACCCCACAGAGCATCATTACAGTCGTGAGCAATAGCATTTCAACGTTCTTTAAGTTTTGATATAGTACACTGAGCACCATGGCTATTGGTTTCAAGCACAACATTCACTTTTCAGTCTACGGAATACTGAAAGTCCGTGTGCTGAAGTAGCTTTTTTAAACGATGCCACGTCTACATTGTCGTCTTCTTTTTTTTCGGTTGGAACGTGAGCTATACGACGTTACGTTTGACGCCACCCTTGAAGAATGTGCTTCTCCTGGACACACTCTCCTGAAACAGCCAGACCAATGAGGACCACTCACACTTGTCTGTGTGGATTTTGCACTGCTCCCTCCTATCACAGAGCAAACTTTGTTTCTTCAATTACCGCTAGGAATGCGTTGCGTGTAGGCTAGGAACAAGATGTTGCTAGTGTCTTTCTCTCTGTAGGAGTAATCTCAATTGTTCGAACATTTGTTGCAGTTGGATAAAATAATTTTGTATCTTAATTTAAGAAGCTTAAATCGATGAAAATTATGAATGGATTGTGATTTCGGATCTCTCTCGTTTTGGTGCCAAGACTGACAAAGTAGTTTATCTATTCAGAATGAGATTTGGTTTGGTTTTCTCTGTAAATATTTTTCTTTAAGAAATATAATGATAGCAAAACGACTACTTTTGCATGTTGTGGAGGAACTCTCTCTTCTCTCTCTCTCTCTCTCTCTCCTCTCTCTCTCTCTCTCTCTGTCTCTCATCTCTCTCCGTTTGTGCTCACATTCTCGCGTGAATGTGAACATTCGTGTGTGTGTGCGAGCATGTGTGTGTGTGTGTGTGTGTGTGTGTGTGTGTGTGTGTGTGCCTGCGCGCGCGCAATCGCGCGCGCTCGCATTGTGTGTGTGTGTGTGGTGTGTGTGTGTGTGTGTGTGTTCCTAAATTTAACGTCTTCTCACTAAAAGTGATAATGGGCACCCACTGAAGGGAAAGAACATTTTCAATACGAAGAAAAAGTCTGAATTATCTTTTAAAGTGTCAAACACATGGAAGACCTTTTGCCAGTCAGCAGCCAAGGCAGCACTGGAGGATGTAATGAGCACTTCAAATTGTGTACATCAACAACTGGACACTGAAACGACCCTGAAGGATTCACCGGAGATGCAGGTTAGAAAGTGAAACAAACCATGGTCTGGATGCATCAGACGCCGAGAGAATGACTTCCCCTTAAAGCGACTAGCTAATGACCTCTGAATTGGTCAGTCTTGTCTCTCATTTTGACTTATCAGGTTGAAAGGAAATAAAGAAGTAGAACGCTGCAGATAAGGAATGAATGGTGAGGTGACGTAATTTGATCTTGCTGGGCACGTGGAAGGGGTTGAAGGCGTGACGACTGGAGAAAAGATAGAGACTGAATGGCAGGAGATCAAAGAAAATGAAAAACACAAATTCTGCAACACCACACGCGATCTTGGCTATGGACACTGAGTCACTATAGTGATAGAACGCTGGGGGTGGCCACATGCTAGGGTTGTAAAAATCAAGACCATTCCCGATTGTCCCCTCCCAAAAAGCATTGTCACTGAGTCGCAGTTCTTCACGCTAGGCATCTGAAGCCAATATTCAATACAAGAACATTTATTACTGGCATGAGAGGTGGAGCCTGATCAATACATTTTCCAAGGTAACGGCATGATTGGTGCTATAACTTACATGTTTCAGTGGTGTAGGCGGTGAACCAAGTTCTCCAGTCTACACTGACAGTATTTGCCTCGAGTCGTTTTCTTTTCACATACGCTGCAAATGTATCTGAAATTGACTGTTCTGCAGTTCCACAGCCCATTCCCCCAGACACTTGGTGACTGAATTTGGTAGATGTATTTACTACGGACAATGGTCGAACTAAAGGGTAAAGGTCCAGCTATATATAATAGGGTTAAAATGGTCTGATGGACCAGATCAAAGTCAAACACTTCTATTTGATATTACAACACGTCCACTCAGCCTCAGATAATCTCTGACAGCCTCAGATAATTTCTGACAGCCTCAGATAATTTCTGACAGCCTCAGATAATTTTTGACAGCCTCAGATAATTCTTACAGCCTAAGATAATTTCTTACAGCCTCAGATAATTTCTTACAGCCTCAGATAATTTCTTACTTATATATACTACAGTGCGTAGCCTTTTGCCCTGGTCTTGCATCAGAACGGTGCTGATAGCAGTGCCAACGCATCATTCCAAAGTTCAAATGGGAGCGCTGGGACCAGAAAGAATAGCACGGGCTGAGTGATGCATGCTCATTTTAGAACACCAAATGCTCACGGATCAGCTGCAGCTCATGGGATACACTCGACTGTTTTATCTTTATCCTGTTTTCTTAGAGCGACATAACATTAGCAAAGTTGGAACAAACTTCCTGTTGTAGCTTGTGGGACCAAGGAAAGAATGAAGTTCCTTTCTGTTGATAGTGGTTATTGTAATCTTTATCAGCTAACTTATCTGGGCCTACTAATCCTTTATCTGGTAGGCATCCCAGGAAAGCTGGTAGGTATGGGTGACATCCTTTGATCGCGAAGACATGAAATACTCTTTATTGTCATTTGTAGATAGCAACGCAGTGTCAAGTCAGGGTGGGGGGGGGGGGGGGGGGGGGGGGGGGGGGGGGGTGTGGGGGGGGGGGGGGGGGGGGGGGGGGGGGGGGGGGGGGGGGGGGGGGGGGGGGGGGGGGGGGGGGGGGGGGGGGGGGGGGGGGGGGGGGGGGGGGGGGGTGGGTGGGGATGGGGGGGGGGGTGGGGGGGGGGGGGGGGGGGGGGGGGGGGGGGGGGGGAAGGGTGGGGGGGGGGGGGGGGGGGGGGGGGGGGGGGGGGGGGGGGGGGGGGGGGGGGGGGGGGGGGGGGGGGGGGGGGGGGGGGGGGGGGGGGGGGGGGGGGGGGGGGGGGGGGGGGTGTGGGGGGGGGGATTTCTGGTTGGGGGGGGGGGGGCTGGGTGGGGGGGGGGGGTGGGGGCGGGGGGGTGGGGGGGGGGGACTCCGCTATTGGGGGGGCGGGGTGGGGGGGGGGGGGGGGGGGGGGGGGGGGGGGGGGGTGGGAGGGGGGGGGGGTGATGGGGGGGGGGGGGGGGGGGGGCTGTGGGGGGGGGGGGGGGGGGGGGGGGGGGGTGGGGGGGGGGGGGGGGGGGGGTGGGGGGGGGGGGGGGGGGGGGGTGGGGGGGGGGGGGGGGGGGGGGGGGGGGGGGGGGGGGGGTGGGGGGGGGGGGGGGGGGGGGGGGGGGGGGGGGGGGGGGGGGGGGGGGAAGGGTAGAATGACCACTGTCAGTGATTCCTTCTGCACAACAGTCTTGATTTCATTCTTGATGATCACGATCTGTGTAGAAGGGGATTTCTACTGCCAGAACTAGCACAAATTCACCTCATGTGCAGTGTGGCAGGTGATTGTGAAGAGGTTTGGAACTCCTAACAGGGCTTTTGCACCTGTACTCTCTTCCCAGTAGCAGTGAGTGGTTCTGAAACCTCCATGTCATATCAAGTCTCCGTAGAGGCAATGGTCAGGAATGGAATAGTGTGCTGCACGTGAGTGGTGTCCTCGTTATCCTATAACTCCTCTACAGTGGGGTACCACTCGCTGGCATCTTTTTCATGATTTTAGTGTTTTAAGATAGACTGCCAGCTCACATTGTCTCGTAATCCTCTGACCACACTGTTCACATCAAACAAGTCTTCGGGTCTTCATATGGATTTTTTGAAGCATTTAGATCTTTCAGGTGTAAAAAAACGAAAGAGTTCAATGATGCACTAAAAGTGTTTGCACGCTTGGAAACGCTGAATGTCATACAGTGGGGCAGAGCAGGTTTTCGGGAAAAAAAAGTTTCCAAGCTTTGAGCGCACTACGAGGTTTACATTTGCATGGCTGTCCTCTGATCATATGTTCAAATGATATAATGAAGGGTTTGGACAGACTTCAAGTTATATCACAGCAGCAACTATAAGGTTTGTTGTTCCAGCGTTCGTCCGAAAGGATTTGATATGAAGAATTGTCACGGACCTACTGACCTCATATCATCGTGTTAGTCTCTGCTTGGGTCTCTATCAACGGAGCCCCGTTTGGGCTATTTGCAATATGTAGTTTGGTTTTCATAGGTAGTGTAACTTTTTTATTTTACTCTAAGGATGGGCAAAGACAGACTAGTGTTCTCGTAATTATAGTACATCTAATGTGCTGTAACAACGTCGTGGGATTCTATCTGGCCATGTGACAGTGACCTGACGTACTGTGGATCTTACCTGTGTGAAGACACCGCCTGGAGACATGGTCCTGTGTGCCAGCTGTGTGGAGTTTTATTCGTCCTGTCCTCACATGTCGCTACATTCCTCACCTGTCTGCTCACCATAGAACGATGCATGGTCCTGCATTTTCCAAACACACCTTTAGTTCTTTGCACGGTCTCTGTACATATAACACGCACGGTGATTCAGATTGGTGGACTATTCCTTGCAGTGTTTCCGCTATTCCTTGGGCTAAACCACGGTGACATCTACAGCCATACAGGCGTTTGTCAGCCTCTTGTACCACTGTGGAAAGGATCACTGAGGCAAGTACGCACGTTCGATTTTGTTGCTGTCCTCTTATTAACATCAGACATCATCATTTTCAGTGGTCAGGCATGTATTTTTCGTCGCTAACCGACAATGGAGCAGTATACAGTGGCAGTTGAAAACGGGTCTGAGCCAGTCTCATGCCTCTGTTTTGGCAAGATGTGTGCCAACAATGATTCTGTGTTATAAATTCCATGGAGTTACAGTGTGCCCGCGTATCTTACTGGTAGTAGTAACGGACTTTGCAATGCCCAGACGTATGTGGCTGGAAACAGCCATGTTTTTTATTCCCCCTGAAATCAGCCTCTCATCCCGTTCTGTAGTACCTATTTGAGTACGTCAAGAACAACAAAAACAACGACAGAGGGAACGCATGCTCAGACGACTGGGTGTGAAAATGTAAAATGCTCCAAAGAAGCTGCATGTAATGTTAAAGGAAAACAAAAAACACCCTGCATATGATTTATTAAAGCCATCATAAGCTACGTTCATTACCTCCAGCAAAGCCAGAAAGCTGTTCACTGAATGTGAGTGTTGGTATTCAGAGTTGTTTGGCCTACGTAATGCGAGTGCGTGCGAGAGTGAGTGTGATGTACGCGAGTGCTAGTGTGTGTATGTGGGGGGGGGGGGGGGGGGGGGGGGGGGGGCGTGCGTGCGCGCGTGTGCGCGCGCGGCGCGCACACACACACACACACACAGAGAGAGAGAGAGAGAGAGAGAGAGAGAGAGAGAGAGAGGCCGAGAGAGAGAGAGAGAGAGAGAGAGAGAGAGATGGATCTATGCAAAAAGCTTAAGTCATGCAATCTTAACACATGCTCATACAAGTTTATAAAAGTGACATTTAACACAGACGTATCAAGTGGAAAACAATTGAGCATATTTAAGCTTTTTGACTACATGGTCTCATGTGTGGAATGAGGCAATGGTTGATAAGAACACTTCGTTGTGGTTATTTTCAACTGTGTTACTGGTGAATACTGACGACTTCATCATAAATCAATATAAAAGCAAAATAAGCAGCCGCGCAACGATACTAAGCAATTGATCACTAAAGCATCAACGCTCATTGGATAAAAAAAATTGAAGTGAATTTAAGAGAAGTTGAAGATGTACTGTCCTCCTTCCATATTAACACCATACATTGCTGATGATAGTTCGAGGTAGATTGACGGGACGGCGTATGTTCCCCTTTAGAATATGTCAAGAACAAAAAGGTTTTTCCCCTTCTAACACACTCGGGCTGGCCAGTCGTTGACCATCGAAACAGACACTCATCGGCTGCCTGAAGCCAGACGTTGCATCTAATTGTGCAGAAAATAGCAACGCCCGTTCACAGGCAGACCTTGAGGGCCACAAAGGTCCGTGTTGTTGCAGGGACACCTCCCTTTGTCCTCGCCGACCCCCGACACAATCCCGGTCAAGGTTACACGGAAAGTGTAACTGCCCGAACGGACCAATCAGCGACGGATGTGCAGTTCCACGTCGGTTCTGGGTAGAACAATCCCCCCCCCCCCCCTCAACGCTTGACTTGTTATGGATGCGAACAAGCAAGGCTGCAGCTGGTGAGAGGCAGGAAAAGGTCAGCCAGAAGCTAGGGTTGGGGGGGGGGGGATAGAAAGCTCTTCTGTGGACTAAAAAGATGTTTTGCAGCATCTTCAATTAACCTTCTGGTGCTTCAGGGTTTGGTTTGTCAAAGGTGAATGCGATCAATGTCCCACCTTTAGATAAACCAGAGATCTCGTTTAAATATCATCTATAAAAATGTTATCATATATTTGCATGGAAACAAGTTGTGAGTGAAATAGTTTGGGGTTAAAGATGCCTCCATCATCATGATAATAACTAATGACCAAGCGTTTTTTTTGTTTTTGTTTTTTTGCTTTTTTTTGGGGGGGGGGGGGGGGGGCAGGATGATTAAGGGGGTAGGTGTGGGAGTCATGGGGCGAAGGGGTTCCTTCTGTTGTTTATTAATCTCCATTGTTTGTTTGCATGTATGTTTTTCCCATTGATTTACCCTAAAGCAACCAGGAGTACGACGCATACTTTCTTCATTTTGTTGCTTAGCACTTCAATAATCATTTTCATATTTTCATTGTTTTCAACAGCCAATTTGCGCTGGATGTGTCAAGATAAGTGGTTTCTCTCGATCTTCATTTTTCACAGTCCTATTTGTTGTTTGTTTTTGCTTGACGAAGACCCAAGAGGTCGAAATGCATTGTGGTTTGTCCTGCAATCCGTTTGTCTGTGTCCTTGGTGGTAACTAGCCCCTTTTCTTTCTAAATTATTTTCATACTTTGAGTTCACCCGGCACCCATTATGCTCAGTTCCTTTCTCAACGACTCATTTTCTTTTCAATGAGGTTTTGTAAGCGTAAATATGATTTTGACTCTCACTGTTTACTTTTCATAGTTTTTTTGATAGATGTACATAATCGGGAACACTTATGTTGCAAATCTTTTATTCTATTCATATATATTTACTCGTAATGGATGGTATAAACAGAATAATGTGTCTTAGTCGCGTGTAAGATCAAATGCATCACATATGCTCTGAACTGTGTAGTGTATCAGGATTAGTTTTCTAGCCATTTTATGAGGTTTGCTTCATATGATTTTCCTTCGTTTTCCCGCCCAGGGTGTTAAAAAGTATACATGAAGGGTTAATAGCCGAGTTTAAGGGCAGTATGAATATAGCCAGCGCAACATTCACTTTTCCTGGGATTGGAGTGTCAGTCAGTGCCAACATTCCGCACAGTCCAATGGGGAACCAGCACAGGAAATCTGAAACCGCAACACTGATCAGCCTCCGTGCTATGGTCATGTCACGTGACTCTTAGTCGTGTTTCGTCTGTAAGGCATTACTCTGTATTGACCAGTACACAAAGATTTGGCCAAAAGAAATGAGCAAAAATAACATGAAATTAAAGACAATCATTACACTGAATGAATACAGTCTTCCTTCAAACTCCCGTCTAGTCACTGGCAATGGAATGCAGATACCTGTCTGACCGTAAAACTCCCAGTAAGCGGTCGCTGGCAGTAAAGGTATCGTGGCTAAAAACCAACCACCAAACCAAGTTAACAGACAAGTCAGAGCTGCTGAGGTTCTCTCAAACCGCAGAGTGCTGAATGGGAAGCGAAGAACAATAAAACGGTCCAGAGTGATGAGGAAGATGACCAGAGCTGACACCTCACTGGACAGCAGGGACAGAAACCCAGCCACCTTACAGGTCACACTGCTTTTCCACGTGTCATCATAATGGAGATATCTGCCACGGTACCATTCATCAGCCGCTCCATCATAGCTATGTAGACCCCCATCAGAAAGTCGGCCATGGTCAGGTTGATGACAAACACACTGAAACCACTGGAAGAGGTCATGGATCTGCCAATCAAATCGTGCACAGAAACAAAAGACATTGCCAGTGAGAGACAGACAGGTGATGAGCCACAGAAACCCTCGATAGGCCCATGACTGTAACAAATCTTCACAGGAAGATATTTCATCCTTAGGGGCATAGCAAGATGACTCATCAAGATAATGAGGGACTATTTCACCGCAACATAGTTTTATAGTTGTCTGTATGTATTACAGATAACTGAACAAGACCTTTGAACACATCATTTGGAAAACTCGTCCACTGGGCTGTTGTCTAAATATAATTCACTCATTGCTGGCATGTACTGAAACCCAGCTGGACTGATTGTGTGTATGTAAGTGGAAGTCAAGTTCAGTTTTTGGACCCCAGGAAACTGAGAGAAGACTGTGGTGTCCAGCAGGGTCAGCTTGGTGAAGGACAGGTCTATCTGGATCAGGGCACTGTGCATGGTGACAGAGGAGAGGTCAGTGTGCAGCTGGGTGAGAGGATTGTTGGACAGAGATAGTGTTTGTAAGTTTTTCAACCAAGGAAAGACGTCATGTTGACTAGCTGCAGTCTGTTTCCAGAGAGGTCAAGTACTCTGAGATTTAGCAACTTAACTGAAGGCAAGATGGTCAACACACACTGAGCAAGAACAAGATGATAATAAGATAGGCGTTGCCATTCATGTCAGAGAGCGTCATACCGGAACCCGTGCCGTCCAAATAACGGACTCCAGGGGACGTGCTGCAGAGAAAGGCTGAGAGCACAGGAAAGAGTGACCTTGACACTGACAGCCAACAGGACAGGTCATGTCACACACAATAATTCATCATCACGCTGTGGACAGTACGACCAGCCGTCACACAGGTGATCGCTGTGAACACAGATCTTTGAAGCTCTGCACCTGAACAATCCAGGGCATGTTATTTCTTCACATCGTTCTTCGTCCTGGAGATCGATACAGTCGTGCATCCCATTGCATCGTGTGTAGACAGGCAGACAGTCGTCATAGTCTCCAGGACAACGGTAGTGGCTGTCGGGGCACGAGTCATTGGGATTCAAGAGGGTGGAAACAAACTGACTGACGCCATCAAAATCAAGCAGCACTGGAAATGATATGAAACGTGTTTTCAGATGAAGAGCTTTGAACATCTTACAGTTTTGTTCATCTGACTGATCGGAACAATGCGGCATTAGATCACAAAACCTTACCATAGGAACACACTGATGGTCAGGGCAGGTAAAACGTACTCGCACATGGAGGATGATCACAGAATGATTCATCACTGTTATCCTGACAGTCAGAGAGGAAGTCACAGACCAAAGTGAAAGCTATGGTGCTGAACTGATCGTCACATGCAAATGTGGGGTGAAGACCTGCAAGAGAAAACCAGTCAGTGCGTGACTGTGGATGTGGAAGATGGCAAGAGCTATGCTCTGGATGCAGACTGGATCCATATAAGAAAAAAGGCAAACGTCACATGACCATCACTGCATGTTGCCATGGATCCCTGCCTTTTGAACGACGTGAGCTGTGTGCTGGACAGGGTGATAGACTGTAAATGATGAAAATAATTCTCTGTCTTGTTCATTTTAATTTCACATATAGATGTGTCGCTCGAGGGGAGTCTCTCACTATCTAGAAAACATTGAATTAATGTTGATGTTTGACACGTTAATACAGTTAAGCACTGTTTTTCATCCAAACAAATTTTGTGATGCTGACTTTTAGTAGAATGATGAAAGACAACTGTGTTCTTACAAATAAAAATAGGATATACATCCTATTCCAGAGATTAACCTCTGTAGTACAAGCCAACATGGCTTGTTCCAGCACACTGAGGTGCACGTGACTGGCAATAAGAAGCCTACTGCACCAGTCAGGGATACACTGTGGGAACACCCAGCCTGCCTCCATGTGAACTACAGTGCTCATCAGCTCTTCTGTTGGCGTCTGTTTGATTACTGTCATATGCACGCAGACCACCGACCAGCTTGTAACACCGGTGACAGAACGCTATCAAACCCTGACAGTCTGCACTGCTGAAGGGGACAGTGTTCTGTTCATCCTGCCCACCTTCACACTCCGTCTTTAGGTTACACTCCACATGATGCTGAAAGCTGGGGTAATAATCCCACAAGAACAATTCCATAAAACTGCTTGATAATGGTTGAGGTAATTTCCACTCAGGAAGAAAAAGGAAAAGAAATCTGAAAGCCGCATACCGTAAAAATAATAAGATTTGAAAATTATCACACGAAGTTTTCTGGCCTTGATTATCTTAGCAAAATAGAACCTTTTTTAAGGAACTTATATCTCCCCCACACCAGACGTCCATTGTATTCCGAGACATCGTAATCGAGCTTATATAGTTGACATATGGCCGGCTCCGTGCTATCTGTTTAAAAACTGACCATGACCGACGTTTTGTTAGGCACAGGTACATACGCTTTTAAGTACATTGAATTTTTTTCATTAGAATTTCTTCTTTCCACTGTAATATACCCTAAAGAGGTAGACATCATAACCTGAGCCAAATACGCTGACCCATTACGCTCATTGACATCTGCTAAAACACACACATAATACTGAATTAAGGCATTGCAATAAACTGGCAATCACACATACAAGCATGCGAAAAAAAACGAAACAAATTGATAGTGAAGAAGAAACCGACAGACCGAAATAAACAATGAATTCACCAAGTCGCAGGGAGGCATCAATGTTAACCTCAAACAACGCAAGACAACAGGGATGAAAAGTGAAGTGTTTTCGTCCTTGTTACTCGCAGGCTGTTTCCGATCAAGCTGAATGGTGGTTTAGTAACCATGTGATCCACAGCATTTCCGTCTGCCCCGAATACAGAACGAAATGGTATGCATGCAGCGGGGCCCGACCTCACCAGTAATCCTTTATGGTGTTGCCATGACGGTACGATTTCTGTACTCCAGATCTATGTTCCAGATTGTTGTCTGACTTGCTAGGAAAAGGAACGCATGACCAGAACAGCTGCTCAATCAATCCATTCAATGTTTTGTTACCTTTGTGCCCATCGCACATAGATCAGATTGTTGAGGCACACACAGGTATTTTGATGATCTGTTCTAACTATGACCCTGACTCTAAACCCAAACCTATCTTTCCAACATCACTCAACAAGAAACAAGATGGCTGCATATCCCAATACTAAAAAGGATAGTTCCCTTCCTTTGAAATCAATTGTAATTGACACTCTTACGCCCCGGAAATTACAATAGTGTCATAGACATTAAGCCTGATGTACCTCCCCACTACCTGGTTCCCAAATAAAAACGAAGAAAACAAACACACAAAGAACAAAAAACGCCTGACAATCACAATCACGTATACACTGATCATGTGTCTAGCAAGTTATACATGGGGTCACAGCGTAGACTCAATACCGGCCTCTCACAAACATTTTTCCTCCTTTGACTGTGAGAGTGTTCACAAGGTGCAGATAGCACAGGTCATTTCAAATCAGTTGCAATACAAAAGCCCATAGTATCCAAACTCACAAGCTATGAATACGTCTTATGAGACATACTACAGTTCAGAAAAGACTGGAATAATCAGATGAAACAGTCTGCGGATTACCTTTTGCACCAATTTTAAGGCAGGGTGATGCACTCAAGTACCAGTCCTTCCTTCATTGGACACGTACAAACCCATGCTTTTATGCTATTGCAGTATACACTAGATGGTGAGACCAGAACCTTCTTTCAAAGTTACTCCCTTAAAGTAAAATAAATATTGCCCAGGAAAAAAAGAACATATGGCGCTGAGCCTCTGGCCGACAGCCACAGTTCACGAGGACGTGAGTCCTCCTCCGGAGGTGGAGCGGATGCTTTCAGATCAATGCAGACACACACTCTCCACCTTACACCAGGACAGTCCTCCAGCAAGACTGGATCTGTGTGACGTTATTCAGACTGGATCTGTGTGACGTTATTCAAACTGGATCTGTGTGACGTTATTCAGACAGGATCTGTGCGACGTTATTCAGACTGGATTACAACGCTGCTCAGACTGGATCTTACAACGCTGCTCAGACTGGATCTGTATGACGCTGCTCAGATTGGATCTGTACGACGCTGCTCAGACTGGATCTGTATGACGCTGCTCAGACTGGATCTGTACGACGCTGTTCAGATTGGATCTGTGTGACGCTGCTCAGACTGGATCTGTATGACGCTGCTCAGATTGGATCTGTATGACGCTGTTCAGATTGGATCTGTGTGACGCTGCTCAGACTGGATCTGTATGACGCTGCTCAGACTGGATCTATATGACGCTGCTCAGACTGGATCTGTATGACGCTGCTCAGACTGGATCTGTATGACGCTGCTCAGACTGGATCTGTATGACGCTGCTCAGACTGGATCTGTATGACGCTGCTCAGACTGGATCTGTATGACGCTGCTTAGACAGGATTTGTATGACGCTGTTCCGACTGGACCTACATGACGCTGCTCATTCTGAAGCTGGTCGTTATGGTCAAACGATAGATTCCTTGGTTTTATAAGAATGTTTAGCCCTTTACGTACTGGATCATTGTCACAACTGCAAAGCAGGACATGGCTGAGAGAAAGCAGAATTCTCCTGACAGCGAAATAGGAAGATCCGTGACTGCTGTCAGCGACTCTCTCTCTCTCTCTCTCTCTCTCTCTCTCTCTCTCTCTCTCTCTCTCTCCCTCTGTATGCATGCATACATGTATGTATGTACGTGAGTACATGCGTGTGTGAGTGTGTGTTGTGTTGTGTGTGTGTGTGTGTGTGTGTGTGTGTGCGCGCGCGCGCGCGCGCGCGCGCGCGCGCGCGCGTGTGTGTGTGTGTGTGTGTGTGTGTGAATCAGTGTCTGTGAAATTTATACAGCAACATAACAAACAAGTGTTTTTTTGTTAAGCAATGGAGATAAATCTCTTCAAATTTTTCATTTGTGAAGGAGTTATCGGCTTGCATTATTTATGAAAAATAATGAGCCGTTAACTTTGTTTTGTGACTTGCTCTCTTCGAGTGAGTGATGCACAATCATTCACTGCAATATGACGGACACAACTTTCGCTCTCCATGAACTGTCGCCTGTCAACCAGCAGCAGCTTGAAAACCAGGTGTTCACAGATTTTACACAGCCTCCATGCTCAAGGTGTTAGTCTCAGTCGACAAATTTATGATTTTTTTCATATCTTCAAAATTCCTTCAAGAGACTTTTTAAGCTGATCTCCAGGCGCGCAAAAACAGACATCAAAGACACAACAGGTGGATATAAGTGAACTCCAACAAAACAGTGTCTTTTTTACATGACAGACTAAATGAAATAGAAGAAAAACTCGAAAAACTAGATGTGGCAAAACGAGAAAAGAATTTGAATTTTTTTGGAATACATGAATCAGCAGCACGGGAAGAAGCGAATGACACTGACGAGATCGTAGCAGTACTCAATTATTTCTCTTCCGACAGATGGTGGTCAACCAGAGACAATGAATATACGTATCGTATCGGAAGACACGAAGGTGGAAACAGGCAACGTCCTTTGATCGTATGTTTCAGCCACATGAACGACAAACTCCATATTCTGAAAAACAGAGCACTCAGAGCTCGGCTCCGACAAGAGGATATCCGAGTGGCAACAGATCTCACTGTTGGCCAAAGGGAGCAGTGCCAGCGACTGAAGCAAGAAGGTAAAATACCAATATTTAGGAACGGAAGACTGTATGTAGATGGTAGGCCACACAACTTTATACCTAGGCAATCAAATGATAGCCATTCGCGGTCATTAAAAAGTGATGATGGCCCCACCAGCTACAAGAGACATGGCCCCTGCAACCAAAAAGAAATGTGGAAGAACTCTTGCCTCGTGTTCCCCTGATCAGCAGCAGGGGAGGGGGAGTTTTTCCGTATGTTCCCCCAGACCAACTACGGCAGAAAAGGAAATCTTCTCCACTTGTCCCATCAGATCAACAGCAACAGGTTTTCGAACACTTCCCTTTACTAGACTCCGTGCACTGGCCACCACTTTTGAACCGGCAAAATATGGCGCATCGTGACAACCCCTCTCCTTACAGGTTTGACATTTCCCCTTTATCCGATAGTCCTCTGACCACTCCACAGGAATTCAATGCTCTTCCCGCACCTCACAGGTCACCAAATTGCCAGAGAGCAGAGCTGCAACGGAGAGGGGTACACAAAGAGGAATCAAGGAAATACACAAAGAAAGACAGCGAGAAGAGGATCAACAACACAACAAACAATGCCATTGGGAAAAAAAAAAAAGCAAAAAAGAGCTAGACCAGCAACGGCAACACCAAGAAAAGCTCCAGCAGCATGAAACTGCTCCTAAAGAGTCAGCAACAGGGGCAAGAAGAACAAAAACGTCAGTCAAGAAATGTTCAACAGCAAGAACAGGAACAAGAAAAGCTAAAGAATCAACAGCAAGAGAACGAACAGCTGCGAGAAAAAAACGACAAAAACAGCAACACCAAGAGCAGCTGCAAGGAAAAAAACAACAGCAACCAAAACAGCTGCAAGATGAGCAACATCAGCAAGATCAGCTGCAAGAAGAGGAGCTGCAACTGCAAAAGGAAAAAGAATAGCAGCAAAAAAAGCAGCAAGAGTCGCATCAGCAGCAAGGAACAGGACAGCAACAGGAAAAGTCAGAACAACAGCGGCAGTTAGAACTGCAACAACATCAACGTTTGCTGGATCAATCTGAAGACAAGCAACCTGTGGAACAGCATGAAAATAATCCCAATAACCCAGCCTGTCCTCAACTAGTGCACACAGGTCTAGCGGAAGAGGACACTACTGACTCTGACCCTAAGCCTGTGTCTCGACAGTCACGCCACAGAACTAGACAGGTGCCAAATTCAGGATTACCGAGCATGAAGAGGAAGGGCGTGCCTTACGCTCTCGGACATGCCGGCAACGTGCCATGAGTCAGACGAACATTGTGGATGCCTTCCGCAGTGCGCGAATGAACAGTGTAGCAGTGATGGGAATATGCCGAGACAGCCTTTATCCCGAGGAGAAGCAACAGCAAACACTGGTGAGAAATAGGATAGAGGCCGGGCACAAATTACAAGTGATT
>JADBJO010020842.1:5000-10000 GCA_016801955.1 Conus betulinus | reverse complement strand
ATCAGTCATGTGGGTTTTTCTGACCCGACCGGCTTCAACCCAGAGTTGAGTTTGCTGCTGCAGACTCAGTTGGGAAGACTGGGATCACACAGTCGAGTTTCATCACTTAATGGATGCGTTTCTGAGAGTGTTGCTCAAATTTCCTGACCAACACTGCAGGTGCCTGTATCTCTCGGGCCTGGTTGACGCCGGATATATTATGAAAGGAAGCGTAGAGTATAGCCCTGTCATGTAGTCTCAGACCGAAATGGAAATCCGTAGCATCATCTTAATCATCCTCATTCTCATTGATCAGCATAAAAAATGTCTCAGATTCTGTGGCCCTTCATGCCCTGCTCTCATGGTGACCCCAATTTCGATGTCCTCTCCACGTCTGTGGTCTTGGCGAGTCCATGGGGGCTGTCGTTGGACGGACGTGGTGGCGCACTCTGGAGGGATAGCTCACTCACGCTGGCTCAGCAACTAAGCAATTATTGTCATCAGTCGGGGTCTTAGTAGGTGGTGTCCTGCGTATGTTATCAGAACAGGCGCCACTGAACACCACCGAGGTAACTCGGCAGCAGTGCAGTGTCTCCTCTGGTGGGTTGCCTCTTGACGACTTGACACGGACTGTTCACTGTGGATTGCTGGTGCCGGGGCTGCGGTGAGGCCGACCAGGCTGTGGCTGTGGATGGGGTGTCGGAATGAGCGGTGTGGGTGCACTGCCTCTGAGGTGGCGCAGAGGTTGGGACAGCAAAAATAAATAAATAAATAAATACGATTCATTGTCTGCACCTGTGTGAGACACCAGCAGCCCATTTTTCCTGAGCCTACGCTGAGAGGGGAGGGAAAGGGAGATGGGGGCAGTTGGTTCTCTGAACTAGCAGAGAGAGCTCACACAACCTCTCATCTCAATTGTCAGGTCACACAGCTGTAGAATTAAAACAGAAAATCATGTACAATGCTTGATGCATTATTCCTTTACATATTTCTGTCCCTGTTGTGGATACTACAGATCCAATGAGCCCAAACAACGTAAAAGACACAATCATATATATCTGCTAATGTGAACATCAGTGCAATCTACCCAGGTATAGAATTTTTTGAATCAGAACGTCACACAAGACATGTTCCTGCGGGTTTAATGTGTCAGAGTGTGACAGGTATTTACCACAGTTTCCAGCCCACCAGGGACTGGTGTACGGTGTGTGTGAGGATGCCTCGTCTTTTTGTAAGCTGCACTTGCAAGTCTCACAGGGCTGGAAAATACTTGCCCATATCAAACGGTTATCATATGGATTGTGATTTCTCGAACTGGAAAACACAGGTGAAGAGCAGAAAACATACATTCCGTATTGAAAGCACTGAACTTTCAATCCAAGATTCAGTCAGACAGCAACTCCATATAAATCAAATTTTAACAATCCCAAGGTAAACATTAATATCCAGGCAACTCAAACCCAAACTTACCTTATGAATTATGTTAAGGAGTATTCTGGATTCATGATAATACCGGTGCTATTGTTCAGAGCCACGCTGCTTACAGCAAAACGCTGACAGTGCCCTCAACATGCGTGGTCCTCATCAGCATTCAGCAGGCGTATGCACATAAAGAGGTACATGACGTTCAAGTACACAAAAACAGGAACGTCACATCAGTCTGAAGAACATGTGGGCATTAGTCGTTCGTTACCACTTTTTGTGTTTATCACCTCGCGCATTCAAATTAATGTTGACCGACCTAGTTTGGAATGTCTTATTTCAGATTATATTTCTCCTCTGTCTCTAAAAGAGATCGACCTCAAAGGCTGCCCAGCAGTTTATACAACTGTTCTGTGGATCATTACGCCAAATTTCAAGATCACGTGCACTGTAACCTAAAGCCAGAGTGTGAAGATGGACGTGATGAAACAGAGCACTGTCCCTTCAGCAGTCCTGGCTGCCAGGGATCTGGTGGCTTCACGAAGCAAATGTTATCAGCTGGTCCAGTTTGATGAACTCTTTTACCATGAGGCTTTCTACTATCAGTGCAAGATGAGGGGTGGTAGTCTAGCTTCGATAAAAAAACATGTGAGGAAAAGGAAAATTTCGCACATATTTTCATAAATGATATTGTCATTCGAGTGAGTGTAGGTGGTTGGTCAGGTTGTAATTTTTTGCCTTTCAAGTACAGCAAATTCGTGTATGGTCTGATCGCACCTTGATCTATAGGATATACCATTTTAATTCAGATCAGATACCCGATCCTTCAAGAGAAGCGAAAGTAATGGGTATAACGAGCGCGGAAGTGCATTTTTTGGCTTAGTTATTTCAGCCTTACTGCTGTGTGTGAAGTGTCGTCACTCACTCCCAGTATTTCTGCTCCACCTGTTTTACTGGCTCCTTCACCTTCACCACCACTGACCCACAGCAACACACTGCAGTTGTTACAGGCTTGTCCAGACATGCAACTGACCCACCTCTTCCTGTTGTGTGACCCTAACAGTTACTGCACAGGAGTCGTGGGTCCACAGGACGACACGATGCTGACAGTGAATGATGAACACAACATGACAGTGTTTTCTTCCAGAAGCTTTATGTGCACAGACACAATGTTCAGATGTGATGATGGCATCACAACAGTGCACTACACTCTGCTGTGTGACTTCAGACAGCATTGTCCGGATGACAGTGATGAGTCATTCTGTGTCCACACCTCACGTGACGGGTTTTGGTTGTGTGAATGGTCAGTCTGTGTTGGACAGTCAACACTGTAATGAACACTCTGACTGCGTGGACAGTTCTGATGAGACCGACTGTCCTGCTAACACAACAATGTATCCCCCAGCCTCCTATGACCAGAAAAAGGAGCCTTGTACATCAATTTAGATGGCACTGGCTACTTCACTCAGCAGGTGATGGAAGCTGACGCAGCCTGTCCAGACAGTCATTACCATTGTATAAGCCAGTGGCTGTACTGTCTCCCTGTCTACACAAGATGTAATGAATTTTCTGATTGTGTTCATGGAGAAGATGAAACAAGCCTGTGACAGATCAAACTGTCCTGGTTTTTACCACTGTCGAGCTTCTAGGGTGTGCGTGCACAGAGATCATCTGTGTGATGGCTGGGGTCAGTGCCCACAGCAGGATGATGAACTGATGTGTGACAGGACCTGTCCTGAACACTGCCTGTGCCAAGGTCACCTGTTTGTGTGTAGAAAAAAACCTTTTGCTGCTGCCATTCTGTTTCCTGAACTACGCTCCCTGGACGCCCAGGGTTCGGGAATGGCACTGCATGATGTCGTCCACAATGGCTATCTCATTCGTCTGATCATGTCGTCTTGTTCCTTGCTCAATATTTCTATCTTAAGTTTGTCCAATCTTTTGTTGTCCTGATCTTTCCAATAACCATCTAAGAACTCTTGATATGACAGAGTTCCTTGTCTTGCCGAATGTAAAATCTCTAATCTTAGCACATAACCCTTTCATTCAAATGACTAACACACCACTCAAGTACGTTCAATTTTCATTTGCCACATGGATATATCAGGGACACTCATAAGCGATCACAGTACAATTCTGTCAGTATACATCCCCTATTTGGTCTACTTTAACATATCCTTCTGTGCTGTAGAGGAGATTGGATTAATGGGTTTTAGAAATACACCACGATTGACTGAACTGGACGTACGGGGAAACCCGGTGAACGCCTTCTCGATGACGTGTTTTTCAAGACACCACATTTGAAATACATCCTTTCCTCAGACTACAGAATGTGTTTGTGCCAGTGTGCTTCCTCGTGTGTCCAGCAGCTTAAAATGTAGAGCTCCTGAGGTAACATTTCGGCCTTGTGAATCGCTAATACCAACGCAAAGTAGTTATATAATTATTTGGCTTTTTGGAACTGTTGCTAATGTGGGGCATCTGCTCTGTTTTATTGTGTCACTGAGGGTCAACAATTTGTTTGGAAGTCGTTTTTTTTCTGTACATAACTTCCACTTGCAGATAGCAAATATCTGCATGGGTTCTCATATTAGCATTACCACCGTAACAGACACAGTGTTCCGTGGAAACTACATTCACGTGGAAAAAAGAATGGACCAACAGTGTGACCTGCAAGGTGAGTGGCTTTCTGTCCCTAGTGTACAGCAAGGTGTCAGTGTTCATCACTTTACTGATCAGTGTGGACCATGTCATCATCCTGTGTCATCCCAGTGAATCCAGGACGGCCAGTAAACGTTCAGCACTGTTTGCTTGTTGTGTAGCGTGGTGTGTAGGAATCGTGTTGTCAGTGATACCGTTTCTTCCTGGTTTGTCACACTGGGGTCTGCATGGTCAGTCTGGTCTGTGTCGTCTGGCTCTGTTTAATTGCTACCACTGTAATCAAGGATTCAAGTGGTTCACAGTGGTTCTTGCAGTCAATTTTATTCTGGGCTCAGTGAGCACGAGTCTTCTAGTCGTCATCTACAGACGAACTCCAGAGTACGGACTAGCACTGAGTTCTGCCCAGAGATCAGTGTATTCCTCAGTTCACCTGACTGGGAAAATAGTCATCACAAACGCTTTTTGTTAGCTGCCTTTTGGTCTAATTGGGATGATAACTTCAGCTGGTGTCACTGGGGTAAATATAATTCGTGACGTCATGATTGTGCACGTGCTACCACTGACTTCTGTTCTCTATCCATTTCTGTACCTGTGGACAGTCGTCACACAGCTAAGGAGGTATGAACAAGAAGACAAAATACTGAAAGTGTTTAGGGCGCAAAACGCCCTCTCCAAGAACATAGCCTTGAATAAAGAAAAAATCACAAAATCCTGAACATGATAACAGAGTTTACAAGATTGAACGCCGTAAATTTCATGAAACACACTTCATGTTTTAGCAGCTCTATAGAAGTTACGTCGGGGGTTCCCCTCTGCTTCTTGTAACCATGTCAACCCTGCATTACCTGCCACATGTGGGGGGGAGGAACCTATACAAAAAATGCACACTTGAAGGGAGAGGCCCCGGCACGTTTAGTTATTTTTTTTGCCAAGAAACA
>JADBJO010020841.1:27500-30619 GCA_016801955.1 Conus betulinus | reverse complement strand
TAATTCTTATTAATTCGAGTCTCAGCGTGTCCAGGACGCGGTGTCATAGAAAACAGGGCCAATCTCTCTCTTCCACTGCCCTAACACGTCCCTGACCTGAGTCAGGTATCCTTTCTCCTGCGACGTGGGCAAGAGGGTTTTCAAGGCCATAGGAATCCCACCCCGCGAGCGCTTTCGAACTTACGACCGCCAGCTGTACCGTCAAACGCTCTAACCCTTCGACTAGGGGCCTCTGTTATAAGTTTGTATGCATCTCTCTATAACGTCTGTCGTTGACTGTTTATGACCTAGGAATGTTCCAGCAATGTAGAAGTCCTGATCCTGATCCTGATCCTGAGATCATTGTCAGAAAAAGACTGCCGAGTGAGAGCCCTGGATGGACAAGCCTTTATGGGTTGGGCCGGTGACATCACCTCTAGCCTGTCGCACAGGATGGAGAACAGAGGGCCTTGCAGAGCCCGGACTAGCCAGTGTCTTGTCAGTGTCCATGATTTGTTTGTCGTGTAGCAGTGTCCATGGCTTGGGCGGTCTTCAGTTAATCGTCTTCACCACCGGCAGTTCCATAGCCACCACCACTGCCACCAACAATAACGATGTTATTGATTAGGATGACGACGACGGTAAGCAGCTGGAGGACAAGAGCGATGATGATGACGACGACGACCACGAGCCGAACGTGGCATTCTGCTACCAACGGCCATCTGTCAAGCATTGTGTGGGGCATTTAGATCTGTTCTTTGTGATGCCTGAATAGGACGTATTTACCAACATTCCCCTCGTCTGTTGCAGTGGTAGTGTATTCCCGTCAGCGGCACTTAGCACCTTGTTCGACATGTTTGTGTAGATTTAGCAGTGTTTTCACTATATTTAGCGTGTTTTCACTATATTTTGCAGTGTTTTCACTATATTTAGCCGTGTGTTTTCACTATATTTTGCAGTGTTTTCACTATATTTTGCAGTGTTTTCACTATATTTAGCCGTATTTTCACTATATTTTGCCGTGTTTTCACTATATTTTGCAGTGTTTTCACTATATTTTGTAGTGTTTTCACTTATATTCAATATAGTTTTCACTTATTGACTTTTGTTTTCACTGATATTAGCATTCACCGATATTAAATATTATTTTCATTTGTATTAGCATTGTTTTCACTTACATTTAGCATTGTTTCATATACATTAAGCATTGCTTTTACTTATATTTAGCATTGTTTTCACTTACGTATAGAATTATTTTCACTTGTATTGAGCATTGTTTTCACTTATGTTTAGTATTGCTTTCACTCAAATTTAGTATCGTTTTCACTTATATTTAGCAGGGTTTATATTTAGTGTTGTTTTCTTTTATATCTAACATTATTTTCATTCATATTGAGCAGCGTTTTCGCTTATACTTATTTAGCATCGTTTTCACTTACATTTAGCATTGTTTTCATTATATTTAGCATTTTTTTTCATTTATATTTAGTAGCAGTGTTTTCACGTATATTAGCTCTGTTTTCACGTTTACTTACCATTGTTTTTACATATATTGAGCTTTATTTTTCACCTACATTTAAGCATTGTTTTAAACCTATATCTAGCATTACTTTCACTTTAATGTTTAGCATTGTTTCATTTATAACTAGTTTTAGTTTACTGTTGTCTCCTTACGACGAGGACAGTCGTGATGAAGAAGTGAAACAAATAACACCGAGAGAAATCAAGAACAACGACACAGTGCCGCCACCACCACCACTAACAACAACAACACCACCACCAACAAATAGCATCAGCATTGACGAACACGGCAAACAGACCAAGCGCGCGCGTCGGCGGTAGGGGTCAACCGACTAACTTTCAGAGGACAATACAACACACACACACACACACACACTGACACATGCACACACTCACGCACTGACTTTCCCCCTCCCCCCCCCCCCTCCCCCACACACACACACACACACAAAAGCCGTGCTGAGGAGTGAGGAGTGAGGGGGGAGGTGGGGGAGGTGGCGGTGGCTGACGATGAGGGGTGGGGGGAAAGAGTGAATGAAACGGAGAAGGGGGCTATGGGGGGAGGGGAGGAGGGAACGCGGGGGGGGGGGGGGGGGGGGGGGGGGGGGGGGGAACGGGGGATAGAAACAGCTACCCCGTACGTGGCTCACAACAGGAATTTCCTTTTTCTTTGTGCCGACACCTTCTGCCCGCGGTGACTTCAAAGGGGGAAACGGAGGACAAAGAAAAAGGTTGGAAAGGGGGGGGGGGGGGGGGGGGGGGGGGCGGGTGGGTGGGTGGTGAGTGGGTTGGTGGGTGGGGGAACAGAGTGGGAGACAGAGAGAGAGAGAGAGAGAGAGGAGGGAATGGGGGGGGGGGGGGGGGGGGGGGGAGGTGACTGAACGTCTGAAGGCAAGAAGACCGCCAGGGGCAGAATTTAATGGGGGGGGGTGGGTGGGATTTCTGGCGCAGGCCACCGCTATGACTTGCTTGCGGGGGCTGGGTGGCTTCTGTGCTACAGATGCTGGACAAGGACCACCGCTGGGACTTTTTTTTTTTGTCCATGATGGTGAATGGCTCTGCTTAGGCCTTCTGGACCCCCCTCCCCCCTTCCCCCGCCCCACTCCCGCGCGCCTGTCCATGTGTTGATACATATATACATACACACGAACGCGCACCCACGCACGCGCACACACACGCACGCACATGCGCACACACGAATGCACGCACGCATGCACACACATGAAGGCACGCACGCATGCACACACGCACGCAAACACACACACACACACACACACACACACACACACACACACACACACATTTACACTCAGAGAGAGAGACAGACAGACAGACAGAGACAGAGACAGACAGACAGACAGACAGGCAGAGACAGAGAGAGAAGCAGTGGGGTGGGATGGGGGGGTGGGGGGGTCGGATCGGGGTGATATCGCCATTTCCTTATAGTGACAACGCTTTCATAGTCAGAATCTAGGAAGCTGGAGTCAACGGCATGCCGCGACAGGAGACAAAACGGCCCGTATGGCAGGGAGGGACGGCAGGAAACTATGAAGGCTACCATCGGAGACTTTCCGAAGCCTTTGGTTTTGTGTCAGGCGTGTGGGGGTCTCTTTCCAAGT
>JADBJO010020841.1:15000-22500 GCA_016801955.1 Conus betulinus | reverse complement strand
CTAAGGCGAGAGAGTTCATCCGAACTGCGTCGAGGAGAAGATCTCTGAAATGAACTGGGGACAGGACAGATCATCACATGCAGATCATCACACAGATCAGCATCATACAGATCATCATACAGATCATCACACAGATCATCATCACACAGATCATCATCACACAGGTCATCATCACACAGATCATCACACAGGTCATCATCACACAGATCATCATCACACAGATCACCACACAGGTCATCATCACACAGATCATCACACAGATCATCACACACAGATCATCACACAGGTCATCACACAGATCACCACACAGATCATCACACAGATCATCATCACACAGATCACACCACAGGTCATCATCACACAGATCATCACACAGGTCATCATCGCACAGATCATCATCACACAGATCATCATTACACAGATCACCACACAGGTCATCACATACAGATCATCACACAGGTCATCACACACAGATCACCAAACAGATCATCACACACAGATCATCACACAGATCATCACATACAGATCATCACACAGATCATCACATACAGATCATCATCACACAGATCATCATCACACAGATCATCACACAGATCATCATCATACAGATCAGCACACAGATCAGCATCACACAGATCATCACACAGATCATCACACAGATCATCACATACAGATCATCACACAGATCATCACACAGATCATCACATACATATCATCACACACAGATCATCACACAAGATCATCACAGATCATCACACAGTTCATCACACAGATCATCACATGAAGACGTGATAGGAATACAGCAGGAAGTAGGGACTATACTCAGTAATCAGTGAAGACGTGACAGGGAGTAGGGACTATACTCACTAATCAGTGAGGACGTGACAGGGAGTAGGGACTGTACTCAGTGAGGACGTGACAGGGAGTAGGGACTGCACTCAGTGAGGACGTGACAGGGAGTAGGGACTGCACTCAGTGAGGACGTGACAGGGAGTAGGGACTGCACTCAGTGAGGACGTGACAGGGAGTAGGGACTGTACTCACTAATCAGTGAGGACGTGACAGGGAGTAGGGACTGCACTCAGTGAGGACGTGACAGGGAGTAGGGACTGTACTCACTAATCAGTGAGGACGTGACAGGGAGTAGGGACTGCACTCAGTGAGGACGTGACAGGGAGTAGGGACTGCACTCAGTGAGGACGTGACAGGGAGTAGGGACAGCACTCAGTGAGGACGTGACAGGGAGTAGGGACTGTACTCACTAATCAGTGAGGACGTGACAGGGAGTAGGGACTGCACTCAGTGAGGACGTGACAGGGAGTAGGGACTGTACTCAGTAATCAGTGAGGACGTGACAGGGAGTAGGGACTGTACTCACTAATCAGTGAGGACGTGACAGGGAGTAGGGACTGTACTCAGTGAGGACGTGACAGGGAGTAGGGACTGTACTCAGTGAGGACGTTACAGGGAGTAGGGACTGTACTCACTAATCAGTGAGGACGTGACAGGGAGTAGGGACTGTACTCACTAATCAGTGAGGACGTGACAGGGAGTAGGGACTGTACTCACTAATCAGTGAGGACGTTACAGGGAGTAGGGACTGTACTCACTAATCAGTGAGGACGTGACAGGGAGTAGGGACTGTACTCACTAATCAGTGAGGACGTGACAGGAAGTAGGGATTGCACTCACTAATCAGTGAGGACGTGACAGGAAATAGGGACTGCACTCACTAATCAGTGAGGACGTGACAGGAAAGTAGGGACTGCACTCACTAATCAGTGAGGACGTGACAGGGAGTAGGGACTGTACTCAGTAATCAGTGAGGACGTGACAGGAAAGTAGGGATTGCACTCACTAATCAGTGAGGACGTGACAGGAAATAGGGACTGCACTCACTAATCAGTGAGGACGTGACAGGAAGTAGGGACTGCACTCACTAATCAGTGAGGACGTGACAGGGAGTAGGGGACTGTACTCAGTAATCAGTGAGGACGTGACAGGAAGTAGGGACTGCACTCACTAATCAGTGAGGACGTGACAGGGAGTAGGGACTGTACTCAGTAATCAGTGAGGACGTGACAGGGAGTAGGGACTGCACTCACTAATCAGTGAAGACGTGACAGGAAGTAGGGACTGTACGCAGTAAGTAGTGAGGACGTGACAGGAACGAAGCAGGAAGTAGGGACTGTACTCAGTAATCAGGGAAATGTAGTCTTCAGAATGTATACTGGTGTTACAATTAAGATCGATGTGTTTGTTTATTTTCGTTCATATCAACAATTTGTTTTCTCTTAAATTGCGTACGTTTGTATTATGTAACCTTAAAAAAAACTTTTACTGGAAAAAAAAAGATTATTTATTGGGGAAAAAATGAATACTTCATTGCAAAAAAAAAAAAATACTTTATCGGAAAATATAAATATCGGAAAAAAAAAAAGATCATCAAGGAAGACTGCTAACCGCTCAGCTGTTTTTTGAGGAGGAGCTAGGTTGTAATTGGTCTATTTCACTCTCAATTAACCATGCATATTCGTATTCAGCAACAGAAAGTTTGATGAATATAGACAAACATGTTGGCTGTCACACTGTCAGTCATAATAAGAATGGTTGACTTTGGCAGTCAGATTGACAAGCCATGTTGGTGTTGGTCAATGGCAGTAGTAGACTGACCGTCACATTTGATGTTACACACACACACACACACACACACACACACACACACACACACACACACACGCACGCACGCACGCACGCACGCAGGCACACACACACACACCACACACACACACACACACACACACACACACACACATGGTACAAAGTGTTGCTCATTCAATACACAAATGAGAAACAGACCAACCAATTGTCGACAGACCTGTCTAATTCAGACATCAAAGAAACAGCAACAAAATCCAGAGGAATCGTAGAACGTTTACTCCTCGGAGTCGTTACCATACCTCTGTGAGAGTGGGTGTGGGTGTAAAAAAAGAAAAAACAAGATGCAAAGCATATAAACGTACTCCCAGTTTACCTTCCTGAAAAACGTCACAATCAAACATGCGTTATAATGTATTTGACGTCACAATCAAACATGCATCATAAAGAGATATTCCATAAAGAAGAAAATCCGTTTTGGGGCGTTACAGCCGTTAGTTACGGCTCTTCTGGTAAAAATACAAACATCGGGCATCACCCGTGACCCGTAATGAACATACCTACAAATTTTCAGAAAGATCGGCCCAGAAGTTTTGTCTGGAGCGAGTGGAACACATTTTGACCACGGACAGACAGACACACAAACAGCATTTCTTCGTTCGCATTGTAAAATATTCCCTATTCCATAAGAACTGGGAGTACAAAAACCAAAACGGAAACTGGACTTTAGCAGAGAATATAGAGAGCAGCAGTTGGAGCAGGGGTTGGGGGGGGGGGGGGGGGGGGGGGGGGTGAGATGTAGGAGGAGAGGGGGGAGATTACATAGAAATGTGGGTAGGAAGGGGGGGGAGTGGAGGGGAGGACAGTGTTGGAGAGAAAAGGTGGGTGGGTGGGTGGGGGGGGGGGGGGGGGAGCGGAGAGGGGGGGAGGTAGGGTGTACAGAAAATAGTACAGCTTTTAACCGCACACCGACTCCTTAACCGCAATCGTTCCGCATGATTGGTTCCGCGGCATGTTGTTTCTGTACAACTTTTTTTTAGGGGTGCCAACTTTGCAGGGGTTGTGAGTGACACGAAGTCATGGAGTGCACAACCTGTAGAGAGAGCTGTCTGGACCACTGTGTGTGTGAGAGAGAGAGAGAGAGAGAGAGAGAGAGAGAGAGAGAGAGAGAGAGAGAGAGAGAGAGGAGAGGGTGAGAGAGAGAGAGAGAGAGAGTACTAAAACGCCTTCAGGAAGCCTTTACTCGATCAAGGATTGAGATTTTAGGGCAGAGCCTATTCTTCCTCTCTGTCTTGCTAAGCTAAATTATACAATGAGATTTTTTTAAGATAAAAGGAAAGGAAAAAAAGGGAGGGAGAGAAAAATGATAGCGAATGATAGGGCACACAGGATTATGGAGTGCATGATTCACACACACACACACACACACACACACACACACACACACACACACACACCACACACACACACGCACGCACGCACGCGCACACGCACACGTTTATATGTAGACAGAGAAAGAAGAGGCACTGGACAGAGAGGCAGAGAGAGAGAGAGAGAGAGAGAGAGAGAGAGGGAGAGGAGAGAGAGAGAGAGAAGCGAGCAACGAGCAAAGCTAGTTTTTTTCCGCTTGACTTGGTCCCGAACAACAAACACTTTACAAATGGCGTGGGCGGGAAGTTGGTCGCTCAACCACGACGAGAGGGACGGACGACCTTGGAGAATGACCATGAGACGGACTTGAACACTCGGACTGAAGGAAGACCTTGAACCCGTTACAAAGTAGCCGATGGCCGTGTGGTCACTCACTAACAGCGTGATGGTGGGACAGGTCGGCGCCAACGGTGGGGTGGGGTGGGTGGGGGAGGGGGTGGTAGGGGTGGGAGGGGGGGGGGTGAAATGGGGTCAGACTGCACTGCCAGACATTATGCCCTCGATACGTTATGATCAAGATCGTGACCAGCTTATTTCTATTGGCATCTGATTGCGAACGAGTTCGATCAAATTTCTGTTAGTTTTAATTGTCGGTCAGTCGATCATGCTAGAGGGGTGAGCGTGACGGTCGGGGAAGGGGTGGCTTTGGGGGGGGGGGGGGGGGGGGGGGGGGGGGAGGGGGGGGAGGGGGGGGGATGAAGGCTTTCATAGTTGTCAGCTACGATTACCTTTATATTAGGTTTTTGCGAGTCAGCAAACCAGAGGGCGTCCTTGCAGTGGGTAGAAACGAGGCGCCTTTGGCATAGGTGAGACACAGATGGGGATTATTATTAGAGTTGCTGTCAAAGCGTGTCACCAAGGATGCCATGGACTGTTACCTGGCGATGTGTCACGTCATTCCTGATACCGTCAGTACTATTCCTGGTAGTCCTTATATCATACCGTCACTGATACTCCTGATACAGACAGTAATATTCCTGATACAGACAGTGATACTCCTGATACAGTCAGTGATACTCCTTAAACAGAGTGTGTTTAAATGACACAGTAAACCCTCCTTAAAAAAAAATGTGAAAAGCGATAACGCCTTAGTAAATACCAAAACTCAAAGATTTTTTGTTGTTGTTGTTTAGAAAAAGGCGAAAAGTGGTAAAACCCTACCGGCTCTTTAATCACCAAAAGTTCCGGTCTTAAGAGCTCTCTATCAGGGATCAGCGACGTACCAACAAGAAAGCTCAAAAGTGAAAACATCACAACGATTCCATCGTTAAGAGAGTCAAAGAAACCGCCAGACTATCCCTTTCACACAGCACATGACCACACCCAACTCACGGTATGCATCAGCCGTAATATCCACAGCATAACAATGGGCTTCACTGCATGGAGCGGACGATGGAGAGCGCACAGCAGAACTTGCAGAATGAGACATCCACCCAGAGACCACCAGGAAACGTGACTGGATATGGAGGCCTCCCCCCACACACACACACACACACACACACACACACACACACACACACACACACACACACCACACACACACATACATACACACACACACACTTCTCAGGGACACCAAAGCAACGGATTCTGAACTCATTGTACCCTGGGAAAGCAGAATGGAGCACGCTCACATCTACAAGACGTAAAAATCGCCTATCTCTAGCCAGCATCATGAGAGAATCTGGTTTCAACGCAAAGTCCTCGCCTGAGAAGTTGAAGTCTAAGGGGTAGGGGTGGGGAGGGGAGGGGGGGGGGGGGGGATGCAAGCTCTCAGCCTTCGACCTCATGGAACAGGTCGGTTTCTCTGGCAAGAAGAGGACCAGGCTCTTCACACCCATGGCAGAGGCAGCTGAAAACTAAAGTCTGAAGATAATCTGTAGACCACAGTATTCCTCTTCTTCCTCTGCGGTCGATTTTAATTGGCTGCGTCAAATCTTCAATCCTCTCGCCGCCACGATGAATCACACAGTCTTCTCGAGGTCGTGCGGCTGCCCCAAAGCTGTATCTGCAGAACTGCACCCTCTGGCGTGGTTTGACGCCGTAGACCATGATGGGCTGGACAATGGTGGAGGATGTGTTCTGGGGTCTGAGATCCAGTGCCACACCGACATTCACCTGTGTGGGCAATCTTTCTTCGGGCCGTGGAGGAACAAACGCGAACTTCCTAGAGGTGAGCTTCCCCGCTTTAGGACGGGTGTCATTATCAACCCCTAAAATATAAAGTACATTCCTGTTGTACATGTCCATAGAGAACACATACATCATTTTACGAGAGCGGGCGAACGAGGCACGGAGACAGGAGAATAACGGTCAAACGGAATGAATGAATCAGTACACCCGACCTTGAGTCCAACACACAAACCCAGACTCTTTTCACACCATACAATAACACAAAACGTTCGCCACAAATGCCCAATGTAGAAATTCAAAAATAGATATGTAAGAGAGTGAGAGAGAGAGAGAGAGAGAGAGAGAGAGAGAGAGAGAGAGAGAGAGAGAGAGAGAGAGAGAGAGGGGGAGGAATAAAACAACATAAAGACCGCATTTACGCGTCGCGGACTCCCGGCTGGGAGGTCGTGGGTTCGAATTCCATCAGAGTCATGTGGGTTTTTCTGCCCCGACCGGCTCCTACCCAGAGTTGAGTTTGCTGCTGCGGACTCAGTTGGGAAGACTGGGACCACACAGTCGAGTTTCATCCACTTAATGGATGCGTTTCTGAGAGTGTTGCTCAAATTTCCTGACCAACACTGCAGGTGCCTGTATCTCTCGGGCCTGGTTGACGCCGGGATATATTATGAAAGGAAGCGTAGAGTACAGCCCTGTCATGTAGTCTCAGACCGAAAAGGAAATCCGTAGCATCATCTTAATCATCCCCATTCTCATCGATCAGCATAAAAAAAAAATGTCTCAAATTCTGTGGCCCTTCATGCCATGCTCTCATGGTGACCTCAATTTCGATGTCCTCTCCACGTCTGTGGCCTTGGTTTGGTTCCGTCGGGGTCACCGGTATCGGCGAGTCCATGGGGGCTGTCGTTGGACGGACGTGGTGGCGCCCTCGGAGGGAGAGCTCACTCACGCCGGCTCCGCGACTAAGCAATTATTGTCGTCAGTAGGGGGCTTAGTAGGTGGTGTCCTGCGTATGTTAGATCAGAACAGGCGCCACTGAACACCACTGAAGTGACTCGGCGTCAGTGCAGTGTCTCCTCTGGTGGACGGGGTGTCGGAATTGGTGGCGTCGGAATGAGCGGTGTGGGGTGCACTGCCTCTGAGGTGGCGCTGAGGTTGGGACAGCAGAAAAAAAAAAAAAAAAAAAAAAAAAAAAAAACGTTGACAGCAGAGGAGATCTGGGAGTCATGACCCGGAGGCGGCCTGCCCCCCCCCCCCCCCCCCCCCCCCCCCATCCCCATT
>JADBJO010020841.1:10000-12500 GCA_016801955.1 Conus betulinus | reverse complement strand
GGCCACAAAGCTGGAGACGGATGGCATGGTCCGTTTGCTGTTCTCCTCGCCGCTCATCATCAATTCATGGCGTGCCACCGTCGGTCGACTCGACAGCAAGGGAACTGGTGAACTTGAACCGTGTTCATCTGACGTGATGAGGTGGGTTTTGTGTGTGTGTGTGTGTGTGTGTGTGTTTTTAAGAGGGACATGGAGATGAGGAAGGCGGTGATGGTCTTGTTTGAGCTAGAGAGATTCAAACTGGATCCAAAAAAAAAGGGGGGGGGAGGAAACTGTGGGACCAGGTCAAAAAGAGAGAGAGAAAGAGAGAGAAGAAAGAAAAAGAAAAGAACAAAAAAGAAAAAAAAAAAAGAAAGGTAAAAAAAAAAAAAAAAAAAAAACCCTTGAGAGAGGTGAGGGGTAAGAGTTGTGTGAGGTGTGTGTGTGTGTGTGTGTGTGTGTGTGTGTGTGTGTGTGTGTGTGTGTGTGTGTGTGTGTGTGAGGGGGGGGGGGGGGGTAATGGAAAAAGGGAGTTGATGTAAGAAACGATAGGGGAGGAGGCTGGGTAGGGAAGGAGGGGTAAGCTGGAACAAGGAGCGGAAAAGATGGAAAAGGTAAGCAAAATATGCCAAGAAATTCGAAAGAAAGGTACAGAATCATAAGAAAAGGATGAAACGACGTAAATTTGAAACACACACACCACACACACACACACACACACACACACACACACACACGAAAATGTGGAGAGATTCAGAAAAGGTTAGGGGACAGGAAAAAAAAACAAGGGTAGTGCGCAATCAGAAAAGGAAGAAACAAAAACAAAACAAACGAAAAAAAAAAGTGAGAATAGACAGAATAAAAAACATTGTGACTTTCAAAGTCAGGCGACAAATTTTAAAAGGAATTTTAACAGTAACTCTGTCGGTCAACATGGACAAACAAATCACAAGACAAAACACGACGCGTTTCGACCTGTATGGTCTTTTTCAAGCAAGATCAACAACACTCAGGACCATGAAAACGAAGAACGAGCAGCAGCATACAACGGTCACGAGTGTACACCTACAAGAAATGACTGCTAGCCTTCCTTGGTTTTGTATTTCACTTCACGTTATCTATTTCAAGTGTGCATTTATGATCGTTGTATGCTATTTGCTCGTTCTTCGTTTTCATTGACTCTTTTGTTGTTTCTCTTGCCTGAAGAAGACCTAAGAGGTCGAAACGCGTCGTGTTTTGTCTCGTGATTTGTTTGTCCATGTTGACCTGTGGTCTTACTTGAAGTTCCTTTTCAGAAAAAACAGTGGCAAGAAATGTAGGAGACGGTCATAAATGAAGAAACAATTCACACAAAAAGGTGGGGACGGTAGAGCAAAAAGGGTGGCGGGGTGGGGAGGGAGGGGGGGGGGGGGGGGGGGTTGAAGAGAGGCAGTCAAAAAAGGAAGAAAAAAAAAGAAAAAAAAAAAAAATGGGGACAGCCAAAAAGGTATAAACCTAAAAACAACAACTAAAGCCTTTTGCTGTTAACATTGCCTTTCATTTTCAAAAATCAACACCTCGATTACATCTTTTCATTTAAACATAATTTGGACAGGGTCAGAGGGGAAGGGGGATGGAGGGGGGAGGGGGGGAGAATGGGGGGGGGGGGGGGAGAGGGGGAGAAGGGGGCGGGGAGGTAAGGATGAGAAAGATGAAGGAGAATGAAAAAAGGAGTCTGGGATTGACGGTCATGAGGGGGCGGTGTTGGGGGTGGGGGGAGGGGGAGGGGGAGGGAGGGGGGGGGTATGACTCAGAAAAAGACAGTTGAGCGATCTATCGGAAGGCATCTGAGCTATGCGCTGATCAAAGTGGGTTTTGACCCTCAGGCGGCAGACAAGAACACGCGGTGACCTCATGCAAACCGCAACACACTCTCGTGTCAAAAAAAAAAAAAAAAAAAAAAAAAAAAGAAAAGAGCTGAGCTGGCGGGAAGTGTGCAGACGACCTTCACCTTGGAGCCGAGCTGACCCGATTTGCCCTTCGCACCGCCATCGTCCGTTCTCCAGCCGTGAAAAAAAAAAATAGCAGATCGATCGGCTTACCCGCCCGCCGCTGCTATGCTGATCAAGGCCACCCTCCCAACGTAACAAAGCCAACGGCTGTTGGGAAATTTTCCATTAGCTTCTCATTGGTCGATTCGCTTCATTCATAAGTGCCAGAGCGCCCAAAATAGCGCCTACACAGAGGGACTAAGCTACTTTTAGGGGGGTAAGCTGTCGTCCTGCGCTGGCCAAAACAATGTATTATTGTGCTGGGAAGTGTAGAGAGAACAAACATCTGGGAACGCGGCTTTGGTCTGATTTATTTTCACAGACACTGAAAAAACGTCATCGTGGGATGATGGTAACGATGAGGATTATGGTAATGACGATGATGATGGGGATGATGACCGCGATGTCGCCGAGAACGATGGTGATAACAGTAATTATGATATTAATGAGCCTGAAGACGGTAATGATGGAGATGATCATGATGGTGGTGA
>JADBJO010020841.1:0-7500 GCA_016801955.1 Conus betulinus | reverse complement strand
GACGCCGGGCTATTATTACGCTCTAATCCTTACTTTAAATGGGCATGAGGACTATTTACGGTGTGGTGGCATGTTACTTAAACGATTAACCGAATGTCTGTGTCGGTTGACGACTTTAGTAGACCGGAGAAAAAAAGAATATATTAAGCGTGTGGGGGGCGAGAGTGTTGGGGGTAGGGGGGGGGGGGGGGGGAGGAGGGGGGGAGGCGCAGGGGGAAGGTGGAGAGAGTGTTTACTCGCTGGCGCCCGCTTGGTCTTTTTATTCATGCAAGCGTCTGTATGGCCAGATCTGTTTGTCGCTTCTTTACTGTAATATATTTACTTTCACTTCAACCCCCCCCCCCTTTTCGTCCCCCGTCCTCTCTCTCTCTCTCTCTCTCTCTCTCTCTCTCTCTCTCTCTCTCTCTCTCTCTCCCCCTCCCCTCACACTCACACACACACACACACACACAACACACACACACACACACGCACAAGCAAAGCAAGCAAATAAGGAGTGCAAGTTGTAAACGTGTTTTTGAATGAAAGAGTTCTGTCAAAACGCTGATTGTTTGCAGGTGGCAGTTCTGGACAGATGAGAACACTTTCACTGCAGAGATTCTTATGGTGCCCGTCCATTCACGTGGTCTGACCATTGTGAGACCTCAACTCTGTCTGCTCCACGTAAACAGACATTATTTAGCGTGATTTGATGGCTTGCAAACCAGGAGTCAAAGGTAGGACCATGTACCCACCATCGTTTTGAACAGGTCTCGGACAAACGCTTTCACGTGTCCAACGTGGAAAAAAAAATGCAACAGGAAGATGATTTATATACCTCTCTTCGCTGCTCTGCTCTCAATGACCTCAGACAGGAATATACTCCCCGTAAATGCTTCACACACACACACACACACATACGCACGCACGCACGCACGCACGCGCGCGCACACACACACACACACATACACACACGCGCGCACACGCACGCACGCGCGCGCACACACGCACACACACACACGCACGCACGCACGCACGCACGCACTCACACACACACACACACACACACACACACACACACACACACACACACGCACCTGTTTTGCGTGGGTCGTGCGGCGTTGGTTATGTCAAATCATACGGTATATATTCTGAGAAACCCCGGTGCTGTTATCTGTATACAGCGTTGAAGAGATATCCCATGTGCTAATGGACCTTATGAAGAATATTACTCACCAAAACAATCACCACACCGGTTTAAGGAAACACGCCAGCATGCTAACCCCTTTAACATGAAGCAGTGAATGTTACTTGAATAATCACTAATTTGATGTAAGGATTTCATGAAATCACAGGGAAGTCAAAATTTTATTTAGAGATGGAAACATTGAATAAGCAGCATATCTGCTTTTTTTTTTTTTTTTTTTTTTACATCAAGCCATCTATGAAAAAAGAAAAAACAAAAAAAAAAAATCAAATCGTGTACAATGCCTTTCATCAAAAGAAAAGTAAACATACCGTCTTACCCCTCCCTCTCCTCCCTTTTTCCCACTCACTTCCATTCACGTAAAAGGTATCAATGCTCATTGCCGCCCCTATGGTTACATTCACGAAGTGTATATCTTTACCAATGTATTTCTTTTCTGCACAGGGATGGACATTTTTTTTCAGTATCATATGTGGTTAACGATTCATGAGATAATCTTTCAATTTTTTCTTAAATGTTTTTTTTTTTTTTTATTTTTTTTAAGGGGTTTTGTGAGTTTATTCCACAGATTTCCACCTGAATATACAAAACTGGATTTGTATAAATTGTTGCGTGGTCTAGGAATGGACAATAAATGATTATGTCTATGGCAATTGACTCTAAATGTTTCTGTAATCTTTTGGGGAGCTGTTCCATTAATAACGTTATGCATACAAAGGGCTTTATTGAAAAGAGTCTGTTTGGGAAGGTTAATATTTTGAGTTGTTTGTAATCTTCATCAGTTAGGGAGCTCGATTTTAAACATACTAATTTCATTCAATGCTCGTTTGTACAGACGATGAATTAATTTTAAGTGCACAGAAAAAAAAGTTTTCGAGAGTGGCCATCGAGGAAATTTTTTTTCCGTGACAACTGAAATTTTTTTTTGAAAGGCGTTTCGCTAAGAATGTTATATGTCCAGTCCAAGATAAATCTTTGTCAATAATGACACCAAGTGTTTTGTGTGAACTGACTTCCTCAACTTTGTTGTTGGATATGAATAAAGGCTGAAAATTTGATTTCATTTTTTGTCGTTTTTTGTCTTGTAGACACGTACGTGCACTTTGTTTTCATAGCATTTAAAGACATATGGTTTAGTTGTGTCCCATTCAGTAAGTTTATCGATATCTGCTTGAAGCTTAAATTGTTAATTCATAGGCATCAGAGTCGTTTTCGTGAAGAGATGTATCATCTGCAAACATTTCGCATTTACATTGTCAACTACAGCTACTAATTGTGTGTGTGTGTGTGTGTGTGTGTGTGTGTGTGTGTGTGTGTGTGTGTGTGTATGCGCGCGCGCGCGCGCGTGTGTGGTATGCCCGTATGCGCTCGTTCGTGTGCGTGTGGGGACACCTCTACGTGCGTGCATGCATGCATGTTCGTCCACACGTATGCATGTGCATGGATGCTAGTATATGATGAATATGTAGACGATTACCAATCCCACAACGGTCACTCAACCGCAACTGTGAAAGAGCAGTCACGTCCCCTTGACGTGTCAATGGCATGCCCCGTGCCTGCTTGCACCCTATGTGAACACAGCGCAGGCTTCCAAGGGTGGTTGCAGGATTGCACCCTGCTGGTTTGTTGGTTCAGAAGCTGAGGACAGTACTTCTCTGGGTTCCACTAGCACCGGGTTTCTCTTTTTCTTTCTATACGGTCAACAGTCTCTCTCTCTCTCTCTCTCTTCTCTCTCTCTTCTCCTCTCTCTCTCCTTCCACCGCTCTCTCTCTCTCTCTCAACCATGTATCTATAGATAAACATTTAAGTGACCTTCTGTTTCTTATTCCTTATGTAAGTTCTTGACCGTTTAATAAATTTTCGAATGATTTCCTTCCCCCGATGCACCCCTGAATGTTAACAAGGTCTTTGCTAACATTAAAACATCTCCATGGGTTAGACATGTGTGTGTGGAGTGTTGTGTGTGTGTGTGTGTGTGTGTTTGTGTGGATGGTGTGTTGAGTGGGAATAGATGACTGGCGCATAGGGAGAAAGAACTGAATCTCTAAGCGTCTATATCAATGCCAGTTACGATTCGGAAGAATAAGGAGATAGATCTATATCGCTATATATATATATAAAACACACACACACACACACGACACACACACACAAATACCGAATGTATAAGACACACATATATGCACGCCGCAAGTGCATGCATAAAAATCATCTCTCTCTCTTCCTCTCATCTTACCAACACCCTTAAACTACATTCACATGCTCCCGTTCTCTTGTGCTCGCATGCCTCACACACACACACACACTCACACCCACACACACACACACACATCGCACAACTCACATAACCTCACATGCGCACGCACACGCACACATCGTCACGTCACACACACACCACAGGACACACAGCTGGAACACAGAAGAGGTCTGCAGACCTCCAATCCGATGGTGGTTTGGCAGAGGTAGTTACTGGTTGGTAGGCGGGCGGCGGCGGCTGCGGCTGCCGTTGGTGGTGGTGATGAATGGTTGGAGTATGGTGGCGGTGGTGGTTAATGTTTGGTGGTGTTGGTATGGTGATGGGGTGTTTCCGGCCCTTTTCACTAACCCTCTGTTTGTTTGGTGTTTTAAACGTACATGCCACCGACTTCCGGCCAACACACAGAAAAGTCAGGGCCCTGTGCTCCAATCATCCTTTTGTGCCGTTCTTGCCTCAGTGTGAATATCTGTAACACAGAGGTTATGGGATTGGGGAGGCGAGAGCGAGTTGCTTGTGTGGGTGTGTGTGTAGAATAGAAGGTTGTGAAGCGAAGCGCACATCTCTGGAGGGTTTCTAAGGTGTGTCTATTATGTCTGGTCTGGTCTGTTCTGTTTGTTCTCTTCTCTCTCTATCTTTTCTGTCTTATTCACCTACCCACCCCACCAACAAACACACACCCACACACCACACGCCACCTCACACAAACACACAACACCACAAAAACGCCCAAAAAAAAAAAAAAAAAAAAATTAAAAAAACAAAAAAAAAACCAACTCAAAAGGTCACCCGGCCCGCCGAGCCAAGTTCTCACGACGGCCCTGCTGTTTCGCTGTCAGCCGAGCCTCCCGCAGTCCCTTTTTGTCCTCGGCTCCCCTCGCTCTTCGCTTCCCCCGCCCCTAAACAGGTCGGCGTCGAAAACTCGATAAACCCTGGACCGCCCCTTGTTTGTCCGCCGGCTGACTGAACCAGCTGGACGTGGTCCCCCGCCTCGAATCACAGCCGGACTGGCTGTCCCCCGTTTTCCCCGTTCCCCCCCTCCCCCCCACCCCCTTCCCCCTCCTTCCCTTCCCCCCCCTCCCCCGCCCCGGCCCCCGCCCCCCCCCCCCCCCCCCCCCCCCCCTCCCCCCCCCCCCTCCCGCCCACCCCCCCCCCCCCCCCCCCCCCCCCCCGCCCCCCCCCCCCCGCCCCCCCCCCCCCCCCCCCCCCCCCCCACCCCTCCCACCCCGGCGAGGACACTCATAGTCCGGCTGGACGTGGTCATCCAACACTTACAGAGCATGGTTACAGACCCTGGCTGAAGAAGAGAGTTGTTGATGTTGTTTGGACGCTCGGGAATGAAGCAGAAGATCATCCAAGGTCAGCTCAACAACAATTCCGAGTGTGTCCTTGTTTGTTTTTGTTTGGCTTGGATTGTGAATATCGTGCGAGAAACAACAACAACAGCGCAACATGCTCCCCGGGGGGACACCACAGCACACCAAACTAGCATGAGGCGACAGGGATAGGGGTTTTGCCTGTTAGTTGAAGATCTGCGTGAGACAAACTACAAACACCGCAACAGCACACAACCGCACGAAAACATATCGACAGGCAGGGTAAGGTGTTGTCCCCTTGGCGGAGATCTCGTGAATCTCTGGACTATCCTCACCAACACCCGCAACAGCAACACCAGCAACAGCCACGGCAACCGATACCCGCCATGAAGGATCGACAGGTAGGGGTTTCCCTGTAGGTGAAAGATCGTAGTTGACAGAAACAACACAACACCAGCAACACCACAGCACAAAAAAACAGCTCACGTGCATGCTACCTCTAACTTGAAGCCATCTACTGACAGTTGCTTGGACGCTCCAATCTCACCTAGCACAAGCAGATACACAAACAGCAGGTGTGTGTCCAAGACAAAAGTCTGCGAGGGTCAAGGGAAGGGGAAAAGAGGGGAGGAATAAAGGGGAAGGGGGGTATTTGGAAAGCCGATAAGACAGATACCACCAAGGAAAAAGAGAATCGTGAACCGACATGAAAGTAGGGGCAGGACACAAACCCTCTGCCCCTGTCGCTCATGACGGGTAGGTACAAGTCCGTGGGAAGATGCTGAACGCTTCTAGATTAATTGCAAACAGAAACAATACCCTTTTGAAAAAAAACCATTATCAAAAGAAAGAGCCTCTCTTTGTTACAAATTCGCTAAGCGACCCGACGACTCTTTCTTTCTTTCTTTTTTTTTGTCTAAAATGGCAAGTACGGTAAGATTCTTTCCCCTGGAATTTTCTATCACTACGGGTACTATCTACCTACTCACACTTACCCCTCCCCATTATATAATCCGCCATATATCTTCTTCATCCCATATTCTCCATCATCCCCATCTAGTCCCCCCTTATCCCTTATCGCCTTATCCCCCTCCCCCCCCTACCCCCCCATGCCCCCCCCCCCCGCCCCGCCCCCCCCCCCCCCCCCCCCCTCCCCCCGGCCCCCCCCCCCCCCCCCCCCCCCCCCCCCCCCCCCCCCCCCCCCCCCCCACCCCCGCACATGCAGGGCACCTCCCCCCCCCCCCCCCCCCCCCCCCCCCCCCATTTCAGCTGCTGATTCATGAGGATTTTCCTTCTTTTATTGTTGTCATTTTATCAATGTCACCAGGACTTTGTCATTCGAAGCACCTATTTATGACATATCTCCTGTTTAAGGTCAAATACAAGACAGAGCCATTACAAACACGACTCTTCATCTCTCTCCTCTCTGTCTCTGGTCCCTCTCTCTCCTCCTCCCATCATTCTCTCTCCTCCTCTCCGTCTCTCACTCGTCGTCTCGTTATGTGTGTGTGTTGTGTGTGTGTGGTGTGTGTGTTGTGTGTTGTGTGTGTGTGCGTGCAGGTGCTGCGTGCGCGCGGGGTGTGTGTGTTGTGTGGTTGTGTGTGTGTGTGTTGTGTGGGTGTGTTTGTGTGCATCAAACCACACTGTATCAATTTCCTGCCTCGTATTGTTCCAGTAGGAACACTCATTCAATTACACTTCTTGTCTTGTTTTTTTTTTTTTGGTTCCTGTGTGTCATGTATTTTCACTTGATGCCACCCCCGATCCCCAGTTCGTTAGTCCTATCGCGACACCCCGCAACGTGCCGGCGAGTGGACATCAATTCATCACACTAATTCTTCATCTTCATCCGACGGTTACGATCAGCAGGCTGAGTAGCTTGCCGCATTTGTGGGTTGCCCTGATTTGAAATACCTGTATAGGAATAAGAAAGAAAAAAAAAAAAACGGATCTGCCTGCGACGGTCGCAGTCTTTTTTTTTTTTTTTTTCCTTTTTTTTTGTACTCCCAGTTCTTTAATAGAACTTTATAGTGTGCTGTCCTTGTGTTGTCCTGTGTCTGTCTGTTCTGTGTTTCTGTCCGTGGTCAAAAATGCATACCACTCGCTCCAGACAAAACTTCTGAGTTGTGATCTTTCTGAAAATGTAATACGGTATGTTCATTATCTTGTTCACGGGATGATGCCCGTTCTTTTTGTGTTTTAACCAGAATAGCCGTTCCTAACGGCTATAAACGGCCCGCCAACCAAACGGTTTTTCTTTCTTTATGTGGAATATCTCAGAAAGTATTTGTATTCAAAATAAACTAGGATTGTTGTTCTATATGCTTTGTGCAACTTGGTTTGTTCTTTTTCTCTCCAATCCCAGCTTCTGTTAGAACAACAAATCAAAGTGTTGATATTCCGATCTCATAATCACACAAAATAGTTTTTTTTTTTTTAAAAAGACAAAACCGAATTCTAGTGTCTGCATGAGGACATGTGTTACTTTTCCTCGAAAGATCCTTCCGAGACTTGAGTTGGAAGGAGTTTTCCAAACTTTTTTTTTTACTGATACCTTAAAAGAAGTTAGTCGTCTGATAGCCTTACCAGTTTTTCTCCTTTTTTCCTTTTTTTTTTTTCTTTCTTTTTTGTTCAGACTATTTTTTACAGAGCCAGTCACCGCTGGTATTAGAAAAAAGGTAAAAAAAAAAAAAACAAAAAAAGTGATTAATGGGGTAGGGGGGGTGGCTGGGGGGCTAGGGGGG
>JADBJO010020840.1:27500-30619 GCA_016801955.1 Conus betulinus | reverse complement strand
GTTTTTTTTTTTTTTTTTTGTACCCCCGGTCAACGAAAAGCCTTCATCCGCCAGAGATGCACGCAACTGGGAAACTATGTGTCAAACAGCAAATGCTCGCGCGATCGGTCTTGCGTTGGATAACCAAGCAAAATGCGAGAATTGGGCCACTGTTTGGTTGTATGACAGCAGAAACAAGAACGGGAATAAATAAATGGTGGTGGGTGATTGGTAGGCCAACCAAAAACAGATTGGGATAATTCATAAATCCGTTCTTAATGACTAGAACAGACAAATAAAAAGTAGGAAGAACTTTGATTGGTTTCTCCTTCAAAGCCAATAGAGCCAAATAAGAAATGGGAATGAATGTGAGATTTCTGTTGGTTCCAATAGCAGAGTCTAATAGAACTGAAACAATCATGAAACCATTTGTGATAGTAGCACGATAACACGAACATACGAATGAGCTCCTTCTTGATTATGAATTGTTGGTTGGCAAATGGACAGGCGCGTGTAAGACTGGGATCGATCATAAACCAATACTTGACTGTCAGACAGCAAATGGAAAACTGCGGTGTCACTAACAGTTTGTTGAAATGGGAACAATTGGGTATGATCTGTGACGGTGTGACATAGGAATAATCATTGATGGATTGTTAGTGCTTAAAGAATGAAAATAACTGAGAACGATTTCTTGATGGTGGGGCAAGTAGAAAAAGAACACGAATAATAATAAATACTTTCGCTAACGTAACAACCCCCGCCCGCCCCCGCCCCCCCCCCCCCCCCACCCCCCCCCCCCCCCCCCAAAAAAAAAAAAAAAAAAAAAAAAAAAAAAAACAAAAAAAAACCATCACCACAAGATTGAAACGCCGGTTGCAGTCATAGCTGAGTGTATGTATAGAGACAAATGTAGGACCATTTGATATCATCCTTCCCCCTTAAGAAAAAAAAAACGACAAATAAACAAAACAAACAAAAAGAAAAGCTTGCGCGCACACCTAGAAATATGCACTGCATATGAACACACGCCCACACACGCGCGCGCGCGCACACACACGCACGCACACACACACACACACACACACACACACACACACACACACACACACACACACACACACACACACACACAACATACACACACACACCACACACACATACGCACGCACACACACACACACACACACACACACACACACACACACACACACACACACACACACACACACACTCAAACACACACGCGCGCGCGCGCGCACACCTCACACACACACACATACACACTCAAACACACACACACATTGTTAACAATCCCTATCTCTCTCTCTCTCTCTCTCTCTCTCTCTCTCTCTCTCTCTCTCTATCTCTCTCTCTCTCTCTCTCTCTCTCATTCCGACGCACACAACGAAGAAGAAGAAAACAATCCATCCGCCACCACCCCACCACTAGCCGGAAGCTGCCCCGATCTATAGCGCATGTGCGGACGATTCGACAGGAAACAGTTAAAGGTCGCTTCCTTCTGGCCAAGGCATATTGAGCTCCCTTCGTACCCTCTAGACCCTTCTCCTTGCCCCCTCCCTCCCCAAAAGATTCCAGTGCCCCTCTACCCCCTCCCACTTCCACTCCAGTCCCTTCACCATTCACCCACAAGTGTCCGTGGTGGTGTCTGGTTTGGGTCAGTCCCTGAATCCGGCAGTTTACCGGGCTTCCGGTCGGGTCTGATGGTCAGTTCATGGGACACGTCCATCCTGCCCCGTGCGTTCTCTGTCTTTTTCCGTTTTTATGTTGTATCCGTGTTACCATAGTTGTGACTTCATAGGTGATCGAGGATCTCCTTCAAGTTGGCGATGAAGTTGTTTAGCCTTCGCTGGGAATGAGCACAAGTAATTATCATAAAACCAAACGACGTGACATGTTCGTACTGATCACGTGACTATTCAACTAAGTGAGGGTTTTCATTCAAAAGTTTCGAAACATGCAATCGCTTGACATCATCCGATGTCTTGTTTGAAAGGAGATTTTGAAGGTGTGCGCGCGCTCGCTAATGCAGTTTCTTGATTTGACCATTACTTCCAGTGTGTATGTGCCTGTATGTGTCTATGCTACCTGTCTGGGCTAACATCGCTAGTATTTACATTGAGTGCATTTCGACCTTCAGTATAATCCAATACTTCATGAGTTTAAGAGGGAACCTCCGTGATCTGGGCAATGACGTGTGTTGTTCTTGACTTCCTACGGTTCTGTGAAGAAGAGATTAAATGTGAGGCTCTTTGAATGGAAACTTCTCTCAAGTTATGTCGTTTTCTGATATGAGACAGCCTCAGAATGTCTTTGGAAAGATCTCTTCCCTAGAAAAAAACCAAGGGACAATACCGCCTGTCTTTTCATTGCAAGAAAGGTTTGTTTTGTTTTGTTTTAATTAACAGGTCACGAAAAAGATCTAGAGTCCAAAGTGTTATTTGAAATGCACCGGGATAACGAACAGCATAGTAACTGTCCATCAAAAATGTGGTTATGCTCTGCATAGTTATGCGGGGATTGTCTTCAGTCGTGACAAGCTCCTAGCATAACATTATCAGTCTCCAAACCACCCCCTGAAGTCGGAGTGTGGCTGCCCATGTGGCGGGGTAATCAAAAAAAACGGTCACACACGTAATGTTCTCGTCCCCGGCTGATGCATTTGTACCATAGTGTTCAAATGCTTCAGCTGTTTTAGCCAAGGTACGACGACGACGACGACAACAACAACAACAAACAACAACGACAACAACAACAACAACAACAACAACAAACTGTCCACATTTTAGGCACACCTACGTTTTAGTATTTTGTCTCTCTGGCTGTGCTGTTAAATTAACTGTTGGGGCAAAATGTCTTGGGGCATGCCTACCGGCGGTATCTATCCCATTAAAACGCGGGGTCATTCTCAAATTCCCACTATCATTTACTGATTAACTGGTACTGATGAACTGGTGATGTCGGTTGGTTTACTATTTTACTTGTAAAGTTCGTTCGAAGATGGATAACAACAGTTTTTAAACAATATTTTCTTTGTCTTTAATCACATCTCCGCAACATTTACTTTGATTAACATTAGTATGTTGCTTCACTAAGGGAAGAATCGTCAGCTTGTATAT
>JADBJO010020840.1:20000-22500 GCA_016801955.1 Conus betulinus | reverse complement strand
CCTGTCTGATCCTGATCCTGATCCTGATCCTGAACAAAGAGCGGCGAGATTACCGGCAAGATTACAGTGATGCTTGCTTTCTTTGCTGATCTCCCTTAACAGACCGTAATGGGTCCAGTCAAAACTGGTTTGAAGGTGGCCTTTTGAAACATCGTGAGTGTTTGGATTTTCAAGGATTACTGCAATCTGAACATCAACGTATGATGTTACCCATCTGTGTGGTTCTAAGCATTATTTCAAGTGAGTGTTTCAGATCAGCTATTTTTTACATGAGTATTCTTAAGAACTTGGGAATGAACATCAGTATATATGCTTATGATGTGTGTGTGTGTGTGTGTGTGTGTGTGTGTGTGTGTGTGTGTGTGTGTGTGTGTGTGTGTGTGTTCAGAGAGAGAGAGAGAGAGAGACAGAGAGAGACAGAGAGAGAGAGAGAAGAGTCGCCGGGATGTTTTTAGGTTCCCATCGACCATACTTACAGATTTCAGGATTGTGAGATGAACAACAAGCAAACAAACAAGAACAGCAACAGCGAAAAACAATCAACAAATAAACAAATAACAAACAAACAGAAATCTTCCCCCACTTGCGAGATAGCGTCCAGCATGGTTCAAAACCGTTCACGGTTCTCAATTTGTTAATGCTTTGCCCAAAGACGTTGCATCATGAATCATCGGCCGATGTGGTAAATGATGTTGGATCATTGATGAAATGCAAATACAGCTTTTTTACTACTCCTGCTGAACAATTTTTTATGTCCCTCCCGCCCTCCTCCCCCTCCCCTCCCATCTTCTCATCCCTTTGTTCAGTCCTTAGTTCACAAAAAGTAAACAACAACATATATGTATATGATATGTAGGATCTGTATTTCATAACAACAACAAAAAGGCCGAAACAATGTGAAAGAAAAACAAATCAAACAAACAAAACAGACAAGTTTACCAGGATGTTAAAGAGTCACATAACATGTACACATAAGGTTTTTTTTCTTCCATTTTAGGAAATGGTCGTAGTTTTATGCCATTCGTTTTATTACATTCTATTTTCACTTTTCTGTAAAACTTTACTAACAAACTGATAGGCAGAGGAATGCTTGTAAAGACAGGTGTATTCTTAGCAAAAACTTATTTTGAAAATGTTTTCAGTTTATAATTTATTTTGTATGAGTACTTGAAAACTCACTCTATGTTTTTTTTCTCTCCAGCTGACATTGTGTGTGTGTGTGTGTGTGTGTGTGTGTGTGTGCGTGTGTGTGTGTGCGCGCCTCTGTGTGTGTGTGTGTGTGTGTGTGTGTGTTCGGAGAGAGAGAGAGAGAGAGAGAGAGAGAGAGAGAGAGAGAGAGAAGAGTCGCCGGAGACGATTTAGGATCCCATCGACCATACTAATAAATTTCAGGATTGTGAGATGGACGGGATTGTCCCAATCTAGATTTTAACACTGGTGGAGCGGCTTCAATTCATTTTCAGGATTGGCGACCTTTATCGATTCGTGCCCATGCACACACACACACACACACACACACACACACACACACACACACACACACGCACACGTCTATCTATCTATCTATCTATCTATCTATCTATCTATCTGTCTGTCTGTCTGTCTGTCTGTCTGTCTACCTAGAGCGCCATATATACCCACTTCACAGGACAGACAGATACACAGACAGACGAACGATCGCATGTTCGAGCTTTTGAGTAAAAGCTCTCGCCTGTTTGAATAGTCTATCGGTCCACATGAATATCATGTTGTTTCATCTTAATGATGATTAGTTGTGTTCCTTGTTGAAGGTGATTCTAGGCCATCTGTAAAAATCACTACGGTGGTAACGTGGGAAACGGCATGAAAAATGACCCAGAGTATTCCCAGGTGGGATCAGATGGACGTGTCCAATGCAATGACCTTCAGTCCTGACCGGATGACCCGCCAACGGCCTGATTCAGGAACTGACCCAAACCAGACGACACCACTGACACTTGTGGGTGAGTGGTGAGAGGACAGCAGCGATGGGGGAGGGAGGCGGGGGGAAAGTACAGGAGGGGTCGTGGGGGGGGGGGGGGGGGGGGGGTGTGAGATGACGTGGCTAGAGGGTACGAAAGGAACTCATTATGCCTTGGCCAGAAGGAAGCGACCTTTAACTGTTTCCTGTCGATTCGTCCGCACATGCGCTATAGATCGGGGCAGCTTCCGGCTAGTGGTGGGGCGGTGGTGAGATGGGTGAGGAAGGGGATGGAGTTAGAGAGTGGGAAAAAAGGGGGACAGGGAAGGGAGGTGGGGGTATTTCCTTTTTTCTGGACAAATGTGAGTCTTGGCTTTTTTCCTTTTTTTTTTTTTTTTTTGGTGGTCATTTTTGTTCGGAGGACAAAGGCCTTGAAGGCTGGTGTCGAGCTTTCGATCCAATGTCTAAACCTCCTTCAAAGTCAACAGCAAGGACCGTTGGCTGCTCGCAGGTTAAGAGGTGATAAGGACGTTTGTGTTTCTTTGTTGTGAGTTGGGGTGT
>JADBJO010020840.1:5000-7500 GCA_016801955.1 Conus betulinus | reverse complement strand
TTATAAAACTTTTACAACCTGTGACTGAGAAACAACCATGGCAATTGCAGCAACATATGAACCATATAAGACAATATTGATATTATCGAAGTTATTCATCTCTACATTTCTGGTCCCTTGTGGGAACTGTTACATGCCGCCCCTGACGCGCAAACAAATGCTGCTTGCAAAACCAGTGCACCTAACTCATGAATAGACATCAGGCACACAGAACAAACGAAAGAATACAGGTCTCTGGGGAAGTTTGGGATTGGTTTGGAGCTATGGCTATACACTGCTCATCATAGCACACAAGTTGTGTCCTCAATTTTGTAAAATAAAATCTAGTTTCATGAAGTGTTTTTGTCTGTTTGACAAGACAAAAATACAAACAAATCGAAACTTTCTTTCTAGAAGCATGCTTTTCTCCCTTCTTCTCGTTCTTACGTTACTCTTACGAAGCCCCAACAACCTCTGTCTGACGGTATTAAAAACTGTCATTTGCACGCAAAATGCCAAAAGCTGAAAAATGTCAAATCAATGTCTTTTAAATCAAGAAACGTTTGACATTTGAGTAGCTGTTTTCAGGCAAGAGAAAAAGTGTCGAATGCGCAGCACCAAAAGCACGTCTTCAAAACTGTCCGTGCATTGCCGGAATTGTAAACCGTCCTGTTGCCACAAGACCCAGCATCTTCTTTTTCTCGTGGCTTGTTCCATAGTCACACACATTCCTGTATTCTTCTGCCTCTGTTTGTCGGTCACTTTTGTGTCGCCACTTGGGAGCAGCAGGGTGTGTGTGTGTGTGTTGTGTGTGTGTGTGTGTGCCACCAAGGCTTAAAGACACTAAATATTCGGAGAACTTGGAGGTAAGCACGGGACCAACGCTGCTGCCCTCTGTTTCGATGTAAGGTAAGTAAATCCTGCACTCCGAAGCCACTTCCTTTGGGTTTTTTTTAAAGCACTCCACCGATATGGAAAAAAAACAGCAGTTCTGATCCCCCGACTGAATCCCATCACGACAGACCAAAAGGTCGGCTCTGGCAACAAGCTTGAAGTCTTCACCGCGAGCAGAAGATTCACAAAGTCAGTCTGAAAACGATCTTTACGACAATCCTGAACCGAAAAACTCGTCTTTCAATTTAACAACATGACGGATTACTCTCTGTCAAATGATCACAAACTGTGCCCATCGAAAGGTTTTGTTGTGGTGGGTTGTTGTTGTTGTTGTTATTGTTGGTGTTGTGTTATGTGTTGTTGTTGTGTGCTAGAATCGTGATGTGATATAAACAAACAGAGGCAAAATATTTTACAGCGACAAAAGTTATACGTAGCAATAACAAAAAGTATTGTATTTTGGACGGTTCTAGAACTTTCCACAAATAAAAAGATGATTTCAGAACCATTCAGGACTTCAAACCAGTTACCAGGCAGTCACCGAACTGAAGGGGAGTTTTGTCGTAAGCAGCATTCATTGCGAATGATGGGTATGTATTTATTTGACCATGGGAGCAAGAGTTACCCTACTTGTTGATTTACTGATTACTGTTCCCTGCCTCGTGTAAGGTTCCTTTTTGCTCGAAGCCTTTGATATTGAACTTTTCCTCAATGACCCCCCGCCCAGTTCCATCTGCAAAGCGAGTTCTCCGATCGTCTACCCTCTGGTGTACGAAGTGTTAACAGACGAAAAGGTTGTTGAGTAAACGGCACTTGTCATCAAATGCTCGAAGTTTCAACTGTACATTATTCATCATTTCGGCTAAAAGTTGGCTCCAAAATTTTCCATCATTGTCCTAGGTAGTGTAAATCGTTTGGCAACATCAACAAGAAAAATATACAATTCTTGTTCAGCATAAATGTCATAATTACGGAGAGTTAACTGTTACACATTTAGTAGGCAGTGTTTTTTTTTTTTTTTTTTTTTTTTTTGTTTTTTTTTAAAGTGTTTAAAGGTTTACTCAGCAGTGTACGACTAGGGTTAAGTTTCGGTTTGGGTTAGGGTTATGATCAGGCTAGGGTTATGGTCAGGATAGTTTTGGGTAGATCCGCGGATGAAAGAATTTCACACAACCTGTTTATTGGCGAAACACCACTGCGTTTTTCGTACTCAATATATTGCAGAACATGACGTCTACACATACGTCATCAGGTAAATATACTCCGTCATGAACCACCAGGTAAATATACGTCACGGGAATTGATCTATTTTTTTCAAACCTAACACGGAACGAAAACATGTTATATTGGCCCAACCAGTGTCGCAAGTTCAGTCGATCCCGTTTTTAACACCTTGATTACGGATAGGCCTCTCCGGGGAAATGGAATGGAATCGGGTCTGGCACCGTAAACGGTTGTCTTCCATCATTCTGGATATATGTCGTCACATGTGCAAGTGCAGTTCCTTCTTTTCCTGAATCACCATTGTTTGGTCTTTGAGAGATATGTGCTATCACCTTTTGTCTGGTCTTTAAGAGCTATATGCTGCCACCTTTTGTCTGGACTTTAAATTCTATGCGCTATCAAC
>JADBJO010020839.1:27500-30620 GCA_016801955.1 Conus betulinus | reverse complement strand
AAGAAGAACCCGCAATTGTACTGATAAGTATTGTACATGTACATTATAGGTAACAATAAAAATTTCAATAGTGCTTTTATCTAAGTTACAATAAAAAACTCGATAGTGCCTCTTTATTTATCTATCTACCTCCCTATCGATCTATCTGTATGTCCATCTATCTATTAATCAAACTCTCTCTATTTTCCCTACTATCTCTCTCTCTCTCTCTCTCTCTCTCTCTCTCTCTCTCTCTCTCTCTCTCTCTCTCTCAACACCACGAAGATATACAGTGTATTAATTCGTAAAACATGATTAGATTTGATCATCGGAAAACATGAATAGATGAATGAATGGATACATGTAGAAGTAAAATTCATGTTTACATGAATAAAAAGAATACAACAGAGAAGTATTGAAGTGACTTGACCTGATAACTGACTCTGTTACAAGGCCAGCTGTTAAATGAATTAAAATCAACCACTCATCGATTTATACTAGAAACAACAACATCGTATCAGATGCTAAATAACAAAGTTAACAACTAGCCTATTGCATCAATCTACTGTTTTCCTTTATCGCTCACTGACAAAGAAGAAAGGGGGGCAGAGGAGGGGAGCACCTTATTTACGAACTAATCAACACACACACACACACACACACACACTACACACACATGCACACAATCTCTCTCTCTCTCTCTCTCTCTCTCTCTCTCTCTCTCACACACACACACACACACACACACACACACACACACACACACACACACACACACACATACAGGCGTGTCCACATATACACCAACACACACAACTGTTGAAACGACACTTAAAAATGAGATAAAACAGTTGTGTGCAAAATAGAAGGGAGGGAGGTGTGGAGAGAAAGAGAGCGAGAGAGGAATTGATGAGAGAGAGAGAATGAATGAATGAATGAATGAATGAATGAATGATTTTTATTCACATAGGCCTCAGTCCCTTATGAAGGGGTGTAAAACGTACAGGTAAAACACTTCATCCTGTAATACAAAAGGCTACGGCTATGGCAGGTACATCATGCAAAACTGTGAAGTAGCTATTTCTCTATATTTAAAAGCCTTATACAAAAACAACGATAAATTTCGCATCACATCAGGTTTAGTGCATGCCATGAGTAAACTTAGTATAAAGAAACAAGGTTCTCGATAATATTTTGGCTCCCAAAAAAATTTTTCTATCATTTCTTTCAACCTTTGACAACAAAGAACGAAGCGTCTCTCATCTTCTTTAAACATCTGGCATAATGGACACATCAGATCGCAATCGTCACAAGATTTATGTCTAAAACCATGTACATTCAGGTCAGATATACCTAGTCTAAAACTAGTCATTATACACTTCAGTTTCGGTCCATATTTGCTTTCAAATGTTGTGCTTCAAGTCATGGGTATTACAAAACGTTCAATACAAATGAAATCTTTCTTTAGTGTAAATGTGGTTATTCCAGTTTTGCCATCTACAGTCAATCAAAACGCTGGCGAAACATTGCTATAAAAAATATTCTCATTCCCCACTCCTTGATTTAACCACACGTCACCAAAACCATTGCAATATAAACAAACACGCACATTTGAAACCCAGTTCTTCTTTCCACTTGCATCTAAGTCATACAGCAATTTATATGCTACATTTCATAACCTATGTTCGTCCATACGTAATAGCTTAAACCAATATCGAAGGCAGTTAACCACAGCATTAAGATACGTCGGAAATCTCTTTGTTTTCACCACATACGAAATCATTGAGAGTACGCAGATCTACCCTAAATACTTTTAAGAGCAAATAAATGAACTGACTCACAATGAACAGCGGCTATGTCTGACCCCTGTATTTCTGATCCGTATATAGCAGCACTGGCTGGACACGTATATCAAAACGTTTTATGATCAGTTCACAGGAACAGTGCACTTTTCGCTCGACAGGCAAGGTCTTTTTACAAGCAGCAGTGGAACTCACACGAGTGGAGATGATTATTCCCAAATACTTGTAAACATTAAATACAGGCATTACCACGCCAACAAATCGCCATGATTCTCTTACGTTTAAAAGAACCTCCCTTCCAAAATACAATTATGTTACTTTTGTTCATGTTACCTTCAATTGAAGAAAAGAAGCAGCATGATGAAAAGTTATTTAGCTGTGCCTGCAGTCCTACAACCGTCTCTGACAATAAAACAATATCATCAGCTAATAGAAGAATGAACAACGCAAATGCAGTACGTAAGAGCACAGCGCAATGTTCGCCGTTATTAATCACATGTAATGGTAACTCAAATAGATAAAAACAGAAAAAAAAGTACAGGGCTACACGCGTCGCCCTGTTTTACTCCAGCGGTGCATCTATTGTAATCAGAAAGTTTAGAGCCACATCTTACTCTACACTTTACATTTTCATACATAACTTTGATACGCTTAAATAACTTACCATTTATGTCATTTTTTTAAATAAGATAGGCCATGGCAGATTTCTATTAATCGAATCAAAATGCTTTTTCGAAGAGTTGAACACTACATAAAGTTTACAACGCTACGGAAAGTTTTACGGTTATATGAAAACTGCTTTTACACAAGCGCTAACAACGCAAATATGTGATCAACTGTCGAATATCTTTTTTTTTTAAACATGCTTGATACTCGCCTATAATATTGTTCTCATCTATCCATTCTTGTAATCTGTTGTTGATAATAGAATTATAAAGTTTGCTGCTTATGTCAGTAATAGAAATACCTCAGTAATTATTGGGATTATTAACATCTACTTTTTTTCCAATAATGGTAAAATAATGGATTCTGTCCAATTTTCCAGAAATGCCCCGTTGTCAAAAAGTGTACTGAATAATTTTGCGAGAAAATATTTACGACTCGATCATTTGAATATTTCAGTAAATCGCTAACAATACCATCTAGACCTGCTGCTTTCCGAATTTTCGGTTTTATTATGGCCAACAATACTTCCTCTTTAGAAATAGGACGATTCATGTAACATTACTGTCGTTAACAGCTGGATCTTCATAATTAGAAAGATTTACATCTATTCCAATAACGACTAAAGTGCTGGAACCACTTGTCAACTGTAATCTTGTTTCTTGGCTGTTTTCTA
>JADBJO010020839.1:15000-20000 GCA_016801955.1 Conus betulinus | reverse complement strand
CAGCTGTTAACGACAGTAATTGTTACATGAATCGTCCTATTTCTAAAGAGGAAGTATTGTTGGCCATAATAAAACCGAAAATTCGGAAAGCAGCAGGTCTAGATGGTATTGTTAGCGATTTACTGAAAATATTCAAATGATCGAGTCGTAAATATTTTCTCGCAAAATTATTCAGTACACTTTTTGACAACGGGGCATTTCTGGAAAATTGGACAGAATCCATTATTTTACCATTATTGGAAAAAAGTAGATGTTAATAATCCCAATAATTACTGAGGTATTTCTATTACTGACATAAGCAGCAAACTTTATAATTCTATTATCAACAACAGATTACAAGAATGGATAGATGAGAACAATATTATAGGCGAGTATCAAGCATGTTTAAAAAAAAAAAGATATTCGACAGTTGATCACATATTTGCGTTGTTAGCGCTTGTGTAAAAAGCAGTTTTCATATAACCGTAAACTTTCCGTAGCGTTGTAAACTTTATGTAGTGTTCAACTCTTCGAAAAAGCATTTTGATTTCGATTAATAGAAATCTGCCATGGCCTATCTTATTTAAAAAAATGACATAAATGGTAAGTTATTTAAGCGTATCAAAGTTATGTATGAAAATGTAAAGTGTAGAGTAAGATGTGGCTCTAAACTTTCTGATTACAATAGATGCACCGCTGGAGTAAAAACAGGGCGACGCGTGTAGCCCTGTACTTTTTTTTCTGTTTTTTATCTATTTGAGTTACCATTACATGTGATTAATAACGGCGAACATTGCGCTGTGCTCTTACGTACTGCATTTGCGTTGTTCATTCTTCTATTAGCTGATGATATTGTTTTATTGTCAGAGACGGTTGTAGGACTGCAGGCACAGCTAAATAACTTTCATCATGCTGCTGCTCTTTTCTTCAATTGAAGGTTAACATGAACAAAAGTAACATAATTGTATTTTGGAAGGGAGGTTCTTTAAACGTAAGAGAATCATGGCGATTTGTTGGCGTGGTAATGCCTGTATTTAATGTTTACAAGTATTTGGGAATAATCATCTCCACTCGTGTGAGTTCCACTGCTGCTTGTAAAGACCTTGCCTGTCGAGCGAAAAGTGCACTGTTCCTGTGAACTGATCATAAAACGTTTTGATATACGTGTCCAGCCAGTGCTGCTATACGGATCAGAAATACAGGGGTCAGACATAGCCGCTGTTCATTGTGAGTCAGTTCATTTATTTGCTCTTAAAAAGTATTTAGGGTAGATCTGCGTACTCTCAATGATTTCGTATGTGGTGAAACAAAGAGATTTCCGACGTATCTTAATGCTGTGGTTAACTGCCTTCGATATTGGTTTAAGCTATTACGTATGGACGAACATAGGTTATCAAATGTAGCATATAAATTGCTGTATGACTTAGATGCAAGTGGAAAGAAGAACTGGGTTTCAAATGTGCGTGTTTGTTTATATTGCAATGGTTTTGGTGACGTGTGGTTAAATCAAGGAGTGGGAAATGAGAATATTTTTATAGCAATGTTTCGCCAGCGTTTGATTGACTGTAGATGGCAAAACTGGAATAACCACATTTACACTAAAGAAAGATTTCATTTGTATTGAACGTTTTGTAATACCCATGACTTGAAGCAACATTTGAAAGCAAATATGGACCGAAAACTGAAGTGTATAATGACTAGTTTTTAGACTAGGTATATCTGACCTGAATGTACATGGTTTTAGACATAAATCTTGTGACGATTGCGATCTGATGTGTCCATTATGCCAGATGTTTAAAGAAGATGAGAGACGCTTCGTTCTTTGTTGTCAAAGGTTGAAAGAAATGATAGAAATTTTTTTGGGAGCCAAAATATTATCGAGAACCTTGTTTCTTTATACTAAGTTTACTCATGGCATGCACTAAACCTGATGTGATGCGAAATTTATCGTTGTTTTTGTATAAGGCTTTTAAATATAGAGAAATAGCTACTTCACAGTTTTGCATGATGTACCTGCCATAGCCGTAGCCTTTTGTATTACAGGATGAAGTGTTTTACCTGTACGTTTACCCCTTCATAAGGGGACTGAGGCCTATGTGAATAAAAATCATTCATTCATTCATTCATTCATTCATTCATCTCTCTCTCTCTCAATCTCAATTCCCTCTCTCGCTCTCTTTCTCTCCACACCTCCCTCCCTTCTATTTTGCACACAACTGTTTTATCTCATTTTTAAGTGTCGTTTCAACAGTTTGTGTGTGTTGGTGTATATGTGGACACGCCTGTATGTGTGTGTGTGTGTGTGTGTGTGTGTGTGTGTGTGTGTGTGTGTGTGTGTGTGTGTGTGAGAGAGAGAGAGAGAGAGAGAGATTGTGTGCATGTGTGTGTAGTGTGTGTGTGTGTGTGTGTGTGTGAGTGTGTGTGTGTGTGTGTGTGTGTGTTGATTAGTTCGTAAATAAGGTGCTCCCCTCCTCTGCCCCCCCTTCTTCTTTGTCAGTGAGCGATAAAGGAAAACAGTAGATTGATGCAATAGGCTAGTTGTTAACTTTCTTATTTAGCATCTGATACGATGTTGTTGTTTTTCTAGTATAAATCGATGAGTGGTTGATTTTAATTCATTTAACAGCTGGCCTTGTAACAGAGTCAGTTATCAGGTCAAGTCACTTCAATACTTCTCTGTTGTATTCTTTTTATTCATGTAAACATGAATTTACTTCTACATGTATCCATTCATTCATCTATTCATGTTTCCGATGATCAATCTAATCATGTTTTACGAATTAATACACTGTATATCTTCGTGGTGTTGAGAGAGAGAGAGAGAGAGAGAGAGAGAGAGAGAGAGAGAGAGAGAGAGAGAGAGAGAGAGAGAGAAAGGGAAAATAGAGAGAGAGTTTGATTAATAGATAGATGGACATACAGATTGATCGATAGGGAGGTAGATAGATAAATAAAGAGATAAACAGATAGATAGATAAAAGCACTATCGAGTTTTTATTGTAACTTAGATAAAAGCACTATTGAAATTTTATTGTTACCTATAATGTACATGTACAATACTTATCAGTACAATTGCGGGTTCTTCTTTCTTTTCCCTCAGATGGGTGGTGGCGCTGGTTGGACGGAGGAAAAGGGCGGGAAAAGGGCGGGAGGGGATTCGGGGGGGGGGGGGGGGGGGGGGGGGGGGGGGGGGGAGACAGTTGGGGTAAGATATGGAATTGTCAGTGAGCAAGTGAGCAGTCCAAAGAACACCTTTTCTGTTTCTTTCTTTCCTTCCTTTCTTTTTGTCCCTTTTGCTGATTCACGTACCTAGCTTTGCTTTTGGACAAAATAAACACTAAAAGAAAAAGACAAACGACAGGAAAGAGGAAAGAAAGAAAAAAAAAAAGAAAGAAAGAAAAAACAAAAGAAAGAAAGATGAACAAGTGGAAGAAGAGTTCACCATTCTAAATATCAACGCATACAGATCTTATTTCATCAACATATCTGATCATATAAACTGCAACAGCAAAAATTATTTTATTACTTTACTCATCACATAATTATCCTAATCCACATTATCCTCGGTTGCTGGTGTGTGTGTGTGTGTGTGTGTGTGTGTGTGTGTGTGTGTGTGTGTGTGTGTGTGTGTGTGGTTATCGTTGTGATTTTTTCACTGCTATATTCATCACAATTCTTCTTTTCTTGATTTTTTCTTTCTGTTTTTGTGGCTGTTGTTGTTATACAAGTTCTGCTCTCTCTCTTTTTGGAATCCTGATGAATTAATTTTACCCCTTAAATGTACATTACTCACAATGATTATCACATTCTCTGATCCATATTTTATATAGGAGTCAGTAAGAGAAAGCGAATATAACTCTGTGTGTGTGTGTGTGTGTGTGTGTGTGTGTGTGTGTGTGTGTGTGTGTGTCTATGTGTGTGCGTGTGTGTGTGTGTGTGTGTGTGTGTGTGTGCGTGCGTGCGTGCGTGCGCGCGCGCGCGCGCGTGCGTGCACGCGCGTGTGTGTGTGTGTGTGTGTGCGTGTACTGTTGTTGTTGCTGTTGTGTGTGTGTGTGTGTGTGTGTGTGTGTGTGTGTGTGTGTGAGAGAGAGAGAGAGAGAGAGAGAGAGAGAGAGAGAGAGAAACGAGTGAGAAATATGCCCTTTGGTCCCATCGTAATGCATCGCTTATATGGCCAAACAAATACTGTACACAGGAAGGCTTCACCCCCTTACAACACCCCACCCCCACTCCCCGCCGATCTCATTAACGTCCCTCTTTTTCCACACTTCGCACTCTCTCCTCTCGCTTGCCTGCCCATTCTCCTTCATGTCTTGTACAGTTTTCCCCGTACTGATCCCAGTATGCACCAACTTTACCGATGAAGACACTACTGACAGATTACTGGTACACATTATACAGTCAACACCCACTTTCAACATTCATTCGAAGACAACATTTATTTATATGGTTTCATCAACCAAAATACATGACAAGTTGCACTTGGATGATACTATTGCATGTCAGCATGGTGTGCAGTAAGTTTAAGTGAAAACAATTCTGAAGTACAGTACATTATTATATCGGTCTTATTGCACCTTAAATTCTTTCTTTTACATTTTTCTTAAAAACACATGACCAGCTACCAAGGGGAATGATAAGACGAACTGAGCATGTCATCATAGTTAGCTTTTCGCAGAATGACGGACAAACGTTAAAAACTGATGATAATCAGCAGATGACCATAATACACTAACCTGCACACAAATCCGTCCACACAGAACGAAGTATGGGCTGTAAACCGCTCTCAAGATCTGCGTGTTCTTGTACTGTGGATGATGGCTGCACGGAGCATAGCTAGGTAAATCAGAACAATGTGAGCATTCTGCACCATTCTTTCCGTCTCTGTCCAATGCATACTTATTTTTTTTCACTCGGCTACTGGCTGCTCGGGCCGGCGTGATTCTAATGTATATCGATGAAACCCAAACTCCTTCAAACAATGACATCTTGCATCATTTTTATACAACACAGTGATTGCA
>JADBJO010020839.1:0-5000 GCA_016801955.1 Conus betulinus | reverse complement strand
TCAACAACCCATTAAATATTTCATTTACTGGAATTAACGGCATGGTGAAAGTTGAAGAGATAATACGAACCCATATAATGCTGTAACTCTTGTAAATCCCATCATTTTTACTACTATTTTTACTATATCAGTAGAAACATTTGTAAAATGCATTTAAATCTTCTGGTGATATCTGTTTCATTGGACTGTGATATCTAGAGTTCACTTTACTAATGTTTATTAGATTGATAGCCTCAGCCATAAAGAACAGAAAATCCCACCAAACCGGCAGATCATCAAACACGGAACATAAGATCACAATGATGAAATGAGTCTATGTGACATTAAATTGGTGAAAGGTCATGATCAATAACAAAGAGAAACGAAGTATGCAAGACAGATTTCAACATTCTGTGACCTACATCTTTGACTTGGATCATGGTAAAAAGGCAAACACACAGCAAAAGGACTGTCTAACCATGCTGCCAGATTTTTCCTTTCTAATCTGTAGTTCCTATTTGTTTAATAACGATAGGGCATGCTCCAATATCAATGTCCTTCGCACTTTTATGGGTTTCTACAGCTTTTTTAATGTTCTGATTTCTTTTCTCTTTTCAGAAAACTTAACTGTTTACGTTTTACAATACTACTACTTTGAAAAAAAATATATGCCAGGCTACTGCAAGTGAAACATGCCATCAACCAGCGTTGTTTCCATATCTCTGAATGTTTTAGATCTAGGTTTCTGATTCCCTATCTTAGTTACACAGATACAATAATCATCGTCAAAGTCCCCTAAAAATGTATTTAGGTTTTCTTAAAAACCTTAAGCACTGGAGCAAAAATTAGCAAGGTAAAAATGTGACTGATGCATATAAATACAAGAAAGAAAGAAAAAATGCAAGAAAATAAAACGGAGGTAATTAACACATCAATGGAGAAAGACTAGCGGTTTTTCACACTATCAAATGGACTGTTTCAGAATTTGATCATATACACGCATCCTGTAAATCAGCATCACAAAAATCTAACCTTACAAAATAGTCCAGCTTCCCATAATTTGCTCTGCGCTGTTTAACGTCAGTTGACTTAATATTGTTTCATGCAATATTGGTTTTTTGTACAATGAAACTTTGAAGATCAAAAGCGGTCTTTGAGATATGGAGGGGGGAGGGAGGGAGAGAGAGACAGACAGACAGAGACAAAGAGCAGAGAATATGTCCTAGAAAATTCCCTATTCAGTTTTTCCCTTTGACTCCGCATCTGTATCTTTCTTTTCTGTCGTCATACGTTTTTTGTCTGCCTTCTTACTGTCATGTAATGCAGAGCGATATTTCGTATGCTACGCGATTACATGAGACAGTTCAGATTAAGAAAAAGATTATTGATTCGTGCGTTACACTATAGGTTAGTCGTGTGACACAAGGGAGCGTACTGACTGAACGTGGCCCAGGGTTTGAGTGAAAATTTTAACACTGTTCACGCGATTTGAATATAAACAGGCGTTGACCTGTATCGGTGCGCACTCTGAGAATGGAACAGATGATTTAGGTGAAGAAGAGGCGGACTGTGCCCATTGATAAAGGCAGAGGCCTAACACATACAGAAGTATGTTGATTGACCGGTACTCAAGCCGTAAGTATCTAATTTTATGTTGTGAGAATCTAGATGATTCTCCATTTTGTTTTCAACGGTTTATTGTCGGAACCGAAACTATATTTGAAAAATTGAAGAGTTAAAAAAATGTTAAAGTGTAATATGACTACTAACTGGCTGGCAGTGTTTTGAACTCGTGTTTATCTGGTTTGTTATAGCTGGGCCGACTCCCCGTGCGGTAGAGGAAAGAAGAGACTGGAGATCGGGCACTAAGGTGGATGGCCGGGGGCTGCACGCGTTCCTGGGCCAAGTTCCGATCCGCGGGAAGATCCAGGTTGGGCAAAAGTTTGTCGCCGACCAGTAGATGTTATATGTAGTGGACAGTATGGGATCCCCGCACAGAGGAAGCCAGTTCCAGACACCACAGAGAGTGTGTGTGCGGACACTTGCAGTGAGTAAACCTGCAACATTAGTATTGAGCGCAGAAGAAGCGTGCTTGATTGGTTGCACCAGCTGAAAGAATCACAGATTATTATGAAAATATATAAGCTTTGATTGATGCCAGAGTAAAGAACCCCATGGGATTTTAAAAGATTAAGGAGGGGATGAATCAAAATTGACCTTTGTTTGCGCCTTATGTGTATGGAGTGGATGCAGTTGTGTACGGAGGAAAGACGTCATGTTCGTGTGTGTATGTGCGTGCATGCATGGATAACCTACGTCTGACAGTGGTGACCCCGACTTGGAACTTGGTTTTTGTTTCGTACCCCTCCCCTTGGTTGTGATGTTCTCCACCCCATTTTGAATTGAAAAAAAAAAAATGATTTGCTTTCTAAGGTATTAGTGAATGTTGTATGGGAACATTTGATTATTACGTATAATTACCTTTTCTATTTGGATATCATCCCCCCCCCCCCCCCCCCCCCCCCCCCAATAATCTTCTTTATATTGTAAAAATTTCCATTTAAACCCCTCCCCATATTTCCTTTCTTTCTTGATTTATTATTCAGCAATTTGAACAGAATTTGCTGTGAAATCCCCTCCTCCTTTTGTATTCCCACGTTTTTTTTTTTCTACCGAGTATTTTAAGGATTTTCATGCAACCCCCCCCCCCCCCCCCCCCCCCCCCCCCAGTACTTTTATGAATTTTTTTTTTTGGGTAATTTTCTTGTTTAAACCCCCTTCTTGTACTTATTATTGATTGCATAAATTTATTCCTTTCATTATTTTGAATCAGTTTCTTTATATTGTATCCATTTCCTGATTTTTTATTTCAAATTTTGAAATGATTTTGTTTTGTAACCCTCCTTTATTTTTATTGCAACTTTGATTTATACCTACCCCTTTGTTTTTTTTTTTTTGAGTGGCAAAATAATTTTGTTTTTCTTCCCCAACCCCACTTAAGACTTAGTGTTTCACTTTTCATTGTACCCCCCCCCCCCCCCCCCCCCCCCCCCCCCCCCCCCCTCTTCAAAATGTGTCCCTATGTAACTTTAGTGCGTGTGTGTGTTTTTTTTTCCTATTCTAGTATTTTGTGCTAGTCCCGTCTCCAATTATACGGGTGGGGGCTGTGCCAGTAGGACAGTCCAGAGGGCTTTTTTCTAATTTCTAGTCTTACTTTTTCTTACTGTCTTGGTGATTTCCACTCTGTCTACTTTTGCTGTTTTCTGACTTCATTCTCTCTCTATTTCGTCTTTATCATCAATAGGCACCTATCTAGTTTGAAAATTTTCTCATTCTCATTTCTTAGGTAGGGTTTCTGATAGTGATTGTGTATTATCCCCTTTTTAGGTGTTTGTCTTTTCATTGTTTTAATGTGTTAAGATTTTTTTGTGTGTGTGTATGTGAAAGGATTGTTGAGTGAGAGTGCCTCTTTTTCTATTTCTACCTCTGTTTTTGTTAGGGCATTGTTGTTCCATAGGCTGGTGAGCTTCCACCTTCTCTTGCGGGTAGCAAGGGGGCATGGCGATGGGAGACGCTTAGCCTTACGTAGTTTTTTTTTTCTTTCGTTTAACAACCTTTTTCTTTCCTATTATTTGAATTCGATTTTTCTCCTTCCCCTGGCCACTGATTTGATCCAAAAGGTGATCATTTTTGGAGGCCTGTCCAAATAAACAATTTTTTTTTCTTGGAAATTCTTCTTGGTTTTGCTGTTTGAAAACATTTGTTTTTTTTTATTAGTGTGTATAGGAGTGATTGGATTTGGGTGTGAGTGGAAGGAAATTTTATACTGAAACTTTAAATTCATTTTTCTTTTCTTTTTCAAATTTAAAGTAAATTTTCATTGTTCTTTTCTTTTTCATAAAATTTCATTTTTTTTTTTTTTTTATTATCTTAGAAAAAAAAATTTCATTCAAAATGTCGGCCTTTGAGACCTACCTGTCTCAGGGTAAGACGTTAGGCCTTGATGGGCCGGACTTGATTCAATATGTCAAACAGTGTGAGGATCGCGCTGAGCGCGCACAAGAGAGAGGGAAGAAAAAAAGGATAAAGAGAGGGAAAAAAAGGATAAAGAAAGACAAAGAGAGAGAAAAGAGAGAGAAGCAAAAAGGATAGGGAAAGACAGAGAGAGAGAGAGAAGGAGAGAGAGAGAAAGATTTAAAAGCCATGGAGTTAGAGTTAGAGTTAGAAAATAAAAAGGCAGATAGGGATTTTGAGTTTACAAAGTAAGAAGCTTCAGCTTGAAATGGAGAAATTAAAAGCTTTGGGTGTTAACAGACAATGGTTCTGCGCAGGGTTCTGGTGATGCGAAACCTATTTCTGGTCGTTCTCCTTATATCCCAAGATGCCTGTCTTTGATGAAAACAAAGATGAGATTGATGCATTTTTGTTTAGATTTGAGAGTCATGCTACTTCTTGCGAGTGGCCCAAAGATAAGTGGCTATTGTATATTGTGCGTCTCTTTTCAAGGGCAGTGCGTTGACGCTGTATCATTCTTTGGCAGCGAAGGATACTTTAACATGGGATGAACTTAAGGATGAATTACTTAAGCGTTACCGGTGTACCGCCGAAGGATTTCGCGAGAAATTCGTACCGTGCGTCCGGAGAAAGGCGAGTCATTTCCTGCGTATTTGATTCGGTCTGCGCATTTTCTTGATCGGTGGATTGACTTGTCCAAAACTAAAAAGGATTATGCGGAACTTCGTGATCTGTTTTTGCGTGAGCAGATTTTTTAACAGCGTTTCAAAGGACTTGGCTGTTTTTTCTAAAGGAAAGGTCGGTCGCGAGCGCTGAAGAAATGTGCGAGCTTGCGGAACAGTACAGGACTGCGCATCCTGATCGGACGTTTGCCCGCAAGGGAACGGACACGGTTTTCGATGTAAATGTCGCTTCCTTCGCACATCACCAAAATTGTGTTGGTTCAGACCGTGGATTTGGCTCTTGGCGTTCAAATCAGAACCGTAATCGTTACCGTGGAGGTCAAA
>JADBJO010020838.1:0-30621 GCA_016801955.1 Conus betulinus | reverse complement strand
TTGTGCTAAGGATTTTCCACCAAGTTAGACATGATAGTCTATATGTTTATTAAACATTGTTTAGTCATCTTACCTAGTCTATGTTTATCAAACATTGTTTATGATCAAGCTGGTCAAGTAATTGGCTTTGGTTTTATGGTCTTCCACCATCTTCATGTTGAGGGGAACAGGCTCTGATGATCAGGATATTCCAGACCATTCTGACAGCATTACTTCAGAAGCTATTTTCAGGACAGTGCATACATAATGATCGACAGTTCTGGATTGGTGGAAGTCAAACTTGCTGGGTTTTGTATAATCAAACACTAGGAGAAATACTAAAGTCACTGATATTGCACACCAAAGAAACAATTTACAGCCAGCGTGTATTGTATGCAACCTGTTGCCCCTTGACAAAGTTTATTTCAGCATATTGAAACCAGCTTCACATTTAAGGGAACAAACTCTTACAATTAGGGTCTGTTCCATTTCCAGACCATGTTGGAGACTTCAGTTCTTGATTGTTCTAGACAGATGAAAGTGCAAGTGATTTTCTCTTATTTCTGCTAGAAGCAGACTTCTATTTGTTTCTTTGCATCTCACTTCTGCCCTGTTGACTACTAAGGAAAGCAAACTGGGGGGAAAAAAATTCACTTCTGACAAACAAGAAAAAGGCCTTTGCTGCAAAGTGAACTCTGACTGATGAATCAAGATGCATATATTGGAAGCCCCATCACAGATCTATGAGAGTTCTAGCTTGCATGCAGTTTTTTTTTTCCCCAACCTCTGCCCCACCTCAGAGGCAGTGTACCCACGCCGCTCATTCAGACACCCCATCCACAGCCACATCCCAGTCGGCACCGGCACCGGCAATCCACCGGGGGAGACACAGCACTGCTGCTGAGTCACTTCGGTGGTGTTTAGTGGCGCCTGTTCTGATCTAACATACCCATGACACCACGTTCTAAGCCCCCTTCTGATGACAATAATTGTTTAGTCGCGGAGCTGGCGTGAGTGAGCTCTCTCCGTAGGGCGCCACCATGTCCATCCAACAACAGCCCCCCATGGACTCGCCGATACCGGTGACCCCAACGGGACTAAACCAAGGCCACAAACGTGGAGAGGACATCAAAATTGAGGTCACCATGAGAGCAGGGCATGAAGGGTCACAGATAGATGAGAATGAAGATGATGCTATGGATTTCCATTTCGGTCTGAGACTACATGACAGGGCTGTACTCTACGCTTCCTTTCATAACATATCCCAGTGTCAACAGGCCCGAGAGATACAGGCAAGTGCAGTGTTGGTCAGGAAATTTGAGCAACATTCAGAAACACATCCATGGATGAAACTTGACTGCATTTGTGGATGAAACTTGACTGTGTAGTCCCAGTCTTCCCAGCTGAGTCCGCAGCAACTCAACTCTGGGTAGGAGCCGGTCGGGGCAGAAAAACCCACATGACTTCTGATGGGATTCGAACCCACAACCTCCCAGCCGGGAGTCCACGACGCTGACCACTTCGCCACGTCGGCTGGTTTATTTCAGTTCTTATTGCCCATGACAAGACCCCTTATTGTCAAGTCAATACGTGTTCACACCTTTTGATCAGTTTTCTTTATGCGTCATGTCCTCTTGCTTTTTTTTTTTTCCTCCACACCCATGCGTGTTATTTTATCAGTACCTGTTTTACTCAAATTTATAAATGGTGTGAACTCTTATAATGATTTTCTCGAGGAAGGACATGCTTGTTAGCTTGGGAATTTTCAGAGGAAACATTGTGCTACTGTTACACATTATTCATCTGTCTTTATTTCAAATTGCAGTATAAGGCCACCAAAATTAACTTGCTTCCACTTAGTTCCAGTCGCCTGACCAAGTCTGAATTTTGCCAGTGACTCTAAACACTGCAAGGAAAGATAAAAGAAAAATGTACATGAAAGTAATGCTTAGAGTTGTTAAAGACTGACAGCAAATAACAGATTTACTTGTCTCTTTAAGGGGAAAGCACTTGCTAGCATTAGAATGGGGACAGCATGCACTTGAAAGATAGAGGGGGGGGGGGGGGGGGGGGGGGTGTCACTCTGGAATATTAAATTTTATATATAACGATTTGAAATAAGTGCTGGATGATAGTTACTGTACTTTCCACTCTTATATGTCTAAAGGTTTTAAAGCTGTTTCATGTGTGAACTCGCAGTCACAACATGCGTAAGTGTGACAAAATAGCTTTTGTATCATGAGCCACCACATGGAGATTCATACAAGTAAATGTGTGGCAAAATCAAATAGGAGACATCTTCAGAACTTGTAAAGTCTGATTAAATCTTAATGCTTTCATGACACGTCCCGCGATGGATTTTTTCCTTTGCAGACAGAGAACTTTTTATACAAACATAGAAGCCTATTGCCATTTACAAAGAAAAGGATAAAACATGAACTTTCCTTTAAAAATGCTTCTTTTTTTTCCATTAAATAGTGCATAAAACTAAATGGAAATGTGACTGAAGAGTCTGGTGTTGCGTTTGTTTTCAAAACTGCCATCACCACTCACAGTACAAGCAACTGGAAACTGCTGCCTATCCACAGCACGTCACAAAAAAAGTTAATGTGATAAAAAACTTTTTGTTAAAGAGGTGTATCCCATTGTCACTTGGGCAGTGGGGTGCAATGTTGTAATATAGACAGATAAAAACAGACATATAAAAGAATTAAGCAGGCGGATCTCACTGATGAACATTTTGCAGCAGTCAGTGATGCAGTGCAATGGCTCGAAAATTCGTCATTTCCATTTTGCTATGGGTATTCTATCATGTGACATGCCATGAAAGATTCAGCTTTGAACTGAAATACAAATTGATTAGAATTGTGTGGGTCTCTTTGCAATAGGTATTTTACATGCAAATAATAAAACAATATTTTGTGATGAGGCCGGGGGGGGGGGGGGGGGGGGGGGGGGGGGTTATTACAGATACAGCCTACTTTTTCAAGTCTTATTGGCAATGTTATTGTTTATTCCTTAGCCTAAGGTATAATGTTGCTGTGGGTTTGATTACAGTAAGTGTTTAAACATGTAATTGACAAGAAACCTGTAGACCAGCATCCACATGCATTTGAGAGGGGGGGGGGGGGGGACAACTTGCAAATTGTGCACATTTTAGGTTTTGCTGGAGAGGATATGTTTTCTTTCAGTTAATGTCCTTTATCATATTGATGATTACACGACACAACCCGGGGGGGGGGGGGGGGGGGGGGGGGGGGCATCCAGAAGAAATTTACAAAGAGGGTCAAAAGGACCCTATATTCTCCACACCCCACACACACGCACCACACACACAAAACGGATCAGGTGCAAGTAACGGGATCAAAGATTTGGGCCAGACATTTACATGTTACATTCAGTATTTGATACACTTAACAGCGACTCAAATCATTGGTATGTTCCAGTGGTACCTTCTACATTGAACAACCTTTGCCAAACTTTCAGTATGAGCACTGTCAGCTTTTGATGAGAGATTGCAGCTGTCAAAAGAGAAACCTGGTGATTGGGAGGGCGATGCATCACCTGTTCTGATAAGCTGTAGTGTTACACAGTGAATAAAAATAAGGAGTTAGCTTATTGGTTGACAGTGCCACAAATCATTTCAGCTTTCCCTTTGTTGTTCGTTTTGCTGGTAGGTTCCCTAAGAAGAAAGCAAAATTGATCAAAACAAAATTTGATTTTCAATAAGGGGAAAAAAAAGTGAGCAAGTGTGTAGTGTAACAGTCTTCCTTTTCCTCAGTTATTTTGGTCATATAAGCCCCAAATAATGTGTGTTAAAACCCACTTGAATTTCTTGATTAAATGCAGGTGGCAAAAGCTGATTTTAGCAGCACCTCGAATTTTGGTAAAGGTTCAATGTTGACCCTCATTTTCACCAACATAGGGTCATCCGACTCCTGATGCCACAAAATAATGTGCTCTGTTACCCTACCCTACGTCCAGTAAATGTGTGAGCTCTGCTGATTACATCAAACATGAGAAGACTAGTGTTGAAAGGTGCACACCATGGGGAGGTTCACTTTGATATGAAAATGAAATTAGACACAGATGATGAAGTACTGCAAACATAGAAGGAAGTAATCCATTATGAATAAACAAACTTTGCCTGGCACTGGCAGTTATACACAGTGTTACAATGCTTCCATACACATGATTTTAAAGACTTGTCCATTTGCATTATTATCACGGACGAGCTAAAATACATGTAGAAGCACTGCGCATAGACCATCAGATAGATCATACAATCTGTAAGTCAGTTGAGTAGACTTGTTTATTTTATTTTAAAATGCTTGTGTGTTGTATAGTTGCTTGCACCATCTAGAAAAGATGTTCTCTTTAAAATGAGGTAAGTGTCTGTATAGCACATGTTATGACTTTTCTGCCAAGGAGGCAGATTGTGGTTTTCCTGGACAGTAAAAAGTGTCTTTAGTGCTTTCCGAAACCATGTTTCATCATATATTTTTGAATTGATAACAAGTGGATTTTTGTCATAGGTTACTGTAATGATTACCAAAGTATGTGATTTTAAAGAATCCATATATTGTTGTTGTTGTTGTTTTTTTATAACCACCTGTATACAAAAATGTAACTCCATGAAGTAGTATTAAACGAGGTAGTAATCCTCCCTCTGTCACAGAGTTTTCACTGTCTTAAAAAGGAAAAAAAAAGTGTATTGTCAAAATTAACTCAACAGTTCTTGCCCTTGATTTTCAATCACTGATGAAAATCCCCACCCCCAAAAAAAGGTCAGCAGTTAGGTTTCAACTCCTTGTAACAGCTGACCCTTTACATGTATGTCTGGACCTTACTCCTAGTCAAACATATCCAGTTGGTATTTACACTAACATGCACATTGTGCAGCAGTCTTCAGTGTGTAGCAGTTTTCAATATTTTTTTTTAGAATGAGTCAATAATATCTAGTTTAAGACCTGTTGGTTAGTTGATGCTTAAAATAAGTGTTGGCATGTGACTCTTAACCAGGCATTCATTTTTTTTCTACTCTGAATGACAAATCAGTAATGTTATGTCATGTATACTTTATAACAGTTTCAGTCCTGAAGAGTCTTGCAAGCTACAATTCATTAACGCCCAAAATAACCCTAGCAACCTGCCCCATTTTAGTGCATACGACTCGTATGAGAGCTCCCTAGTGTCTTCACATTGTACAAAGTGGGAACAAGTAGCTGTCGTGAAACTTTTCTACACCCGTGAAAATGATTTCTTAGATTGTTTGAAATATTGCAAATGCCCCACGTGTGTCTCTAACCACTGAAAGTACTATATGCCCGAAAATGTGCACATACATACATGCACATGCGCACAGACACGCACACTCTCAGAATTTTTTTCCCTAGAAATGAAAATGAAACTTAGGGAAAAAAATGAAAAAAAAAAGACTGAAATAATATAAACTTGAAACTGCATGGCTGTTACATGGACAGCTTGAAAAATGAAAACAAGCATATTTAAAGAAACGTTCAGATTGAAAACTAAAACATATGTAAATAAAACAGCCTGGCTCAAGCATATAGTGATATACACACAAGGCTGTAGCCATGCTTTGTAGCTCCACACATACAGAGCAAAATAGTTTAGCTGTCCCAAGGAAAATTCCTGCAGGCACCAGTAATGCTTTGACTGTCTTGACATCACAATTTATGTCTTCTGTTCCAACATTTTCGTGTTGACCCAGAGATAAAGAGGTGAGCAAAATGTGACATCAAGTATGTAATTTCAAAATGTTAAGAGCCTTTCATTATCTGTTCATGGAAACTGTTGATTGAGTACAATGAAAAAAACGATATCCAAATATTTTTTTTCCCATCTATCCAGAAGTTGATCATGCTGATCAAGCAGGGTTGGTCTTGTGTGATACAGGAGATTTAAAAAAAAAAAAAAAAAAAAAAAAAAGAAAGTGTGTGCAGTAAGCTGATTTTCTGATCCTTAAGTACTGCACTGCTGTGCATTTGAAAAAAATGCCCCAAGCACATCCGAAGCGAAGCGAATTTGCAGAGAAGATTGGTTTTACTCAGATAGATTTTCATGCCTTGTCCTATATGACTAACATCTCACAGATAAGTTTCAAAATGGAGCGACTGATGGCGGAGGACGAAGCAGATAAGTCATTCAAACAAAGCCAAGAATAGTGAAGGTTTGTTTTCTTGTTTAAAATCAGCTTTATCAGTTCATGTAGGAATATGATGTGTTCATTTTTTTCCCAGATGGAAAAAAAGTAACAAGTATTGCTGTTTAATATATAGAAATATATTTTTTTTTAATTGGGCTTAATTGTTTTGTGTAGACCTAAAAATGTGAAGTGTACAGCAAAAAATATGTTACAAAATGAACAGAGGTAGCTGTCATTTTGTTGTGTACACTTTTACCCATGGCTCTAGTATATGAAAACTGTTTTTCTTCCCAATAAAAGAGAAAGCATGGTAAATGTTGAGTAAGTTGTGCTTGATGAAAAGAAGATATATGAAAATCACAGAACTGGCGCTGTGACTAATTTGATGTCCATTTAGAGGGATTTCATTAAGCAAGCAGTTGGTGAGTTGCGCGACTGAAGACAGTTTGAAAACAACTTCTGGATTTCACCTTTGTTTGCCCATGAGGCTTTCACCACAATTCTCCTGGAATCCCACTAGGAATCCCACCATTCATTAAATTGTGAATATTCTGGTTGTTGGTAGTAGAAACTAGAAGTGACAACCCACACACCTATCCCACAAACAAACTACACACATGAAAAAAAAGAGGCAGGAATGTTGGGCTTGATGGAAGTTTACTGGAGCTACAAAAAAAAAAAAAAAAAAAAAATGACCATGTAGGCATGAAATTGTTCCCTGTCTATCCTTTCCTCTGGTCTTCCTCCATTCTTCTTGTGTATATGGCAAAAGTTCTCATGACCTGGTGTTGAAAGTGCTGATACAGTCATGTAATGCAGTTTTCCCTCTTCATATTTATGTCCAGCTTTTCAGGAGCCAGTAACTTTCAGAGAGCTTTTTTCGGTATCGTAGGAAATTGAAGTTCACTCTTCTCTTCATTGTAATATAATTGAGAAAGTTCTCAGCACTCTGTGATGCGTTTGGCAGAACTGGCTGGCAAAGTGAGAACATGATCATAGGGATATCTGTCGTCTTACTGAAAGTTCGTTTTGCTTTTGTTTTTTAAATGTCATAATAATAATGATAATTCTTAATACTACATGGATGTAATGGCACTACACACTTAAAAAAAAAAAAAAAATTAACCTGAAAAACTTTGTGTAACAAGTTTATACAGTTGACTGTTGAGACGTATAATTCATACTTTGTGAGAAATTTGAAAACTAGTTCCTCTTGCTCGCCAGCCTCCAGGTTTCTGTCTTTCTTTTATGATAATTATGTGAGAGATGGGTCTCCTTGCTGCATTAGTCACAATATGAGATTAATATGATTAGGATTTGCCACAGAAAATGTCCACTGGGAATCTTATAAATGTATTGCACTGCTAATTTTATACCTATTTTAATGCAGATCATTATTTGATAGGAAAATCTTTAACTGTCAGAGAAGAAGGAAAATGTTCAGCCTCCCCCCTCCACCCCAGAATGAGAAGGAAAAAATCTAGCAGCTCCATAATCTGCCTACACATCCCATTTCCCTTCTTGCTGCGTCCTTTTCGCAGTTGGCAAAAGCTGGCACTGAAAATTGCAGTGTCAGTTATACACACTGTATGAACACCAGATTGCATGGACCTTCGATGTCGGAGCTCGCTTCTTTTTTTTTTTTTTTTTTTTTTTTTAAGAGATACAGATGCAAATCACTGTGCAGGTCGTCCTAAAGGTAAGAAAGCGAAGGATGTCAACAAGCCCAAGCGCTCCACATCAGCGTACTTCTACTACCTTGCACACTGCCGTGAGAGGTGGCCAGCAAACAAGGCAAAACCATCTCTAAGGTAAGCAAAGCTAGTTTTAGAGATATGGAGGGCTTTAAAAGATGATGAGTATATGATGGTGAATATTATATAGGAAAGATCGATTTGTATTCTGAAAAGGGTTTCAGATTTAGTACACGGAAGAATTTGTGAGGGGAAAATTAAAAGGAAGCATTCTCAAAGGTATAGTTATTATTACCTAGGTGCAGGTGAGGATGGAGATGTTATCCATTTTTAAAGTCAGTAGATGTATCTGGTTGCCTGGAAGTATATTTGAAATCTTGAGGAAGAGCTGTTTTTTTTTGTGAATTTTTATTGTTCCTGTTGTAAGTAGTATGGAGTGGGGGGGGGGGGGGGGGGGGGGGGGGGTAATGCTTGATCTTTGTTTTACATATTTGTTCAGAACTGGGGGAAAGAAGGGAACTTTCTCCTAGTTATCAAAGAATCATGATTATGTCGGACCTCTGGCAGGAGGATTGGAATACACAGACAGATAACAAATTCTTTCAGATCCGTCTGAACCTAAAAGAGTTCCTCTCATCTGCTTTTGGTAGTTGTAAAGAAAAACTGGTTCTATGCCGACTGCACACTAGCCATTCGTATTTTACTCATTCATACCTTATTAAGAGTGTAGAAGCTCTGTGGTGCATTCCATGTCATGTATCACTCGCAATGAAACATGTTCTTTTAGAGTGTTGGGACTTGCATGATGTGAGACAAAACATTTTATAGCAGACTCCATGAAAACCTAGAGATGTTCCACCTGGTGCACTCTTGGAATTCTTGAGATGTTCCACCTGGTGCACTCTTGGAATTCTTGAAAAGAGATTTTTCATCAAATCTGAGATGTTATTGTGGAAATATTTTTAACAAAATTTTTGGTTGGGTTTTAGAAGATGTATTTAAAAGAGTTGTGTGAATGAATGACTTGCGAGTTGACTTAAACATGGTGACAGCCCTGAAATGGCCCATTGCGCTGGGCTGGGCTATAAGCAGCATTACCTTGCATTACCTCAAAGTATCATCCATATAAAGGTCTGGTGATACAAGATTTGTTTTTTGTCGGACAGATTGCAGAATTCACAAAGGAATGTTCTGCCAAATGGAGGGAGATGAATGAAGTCCAGAAGAAGCCTTTTGAGGAGAAAGCTGCCAAGGACAAGGAAAGATATGACAGAGAGGTATGCAAAGGAGTTTCCATACAGCACCCTTATGTCTTTCCACAGGATGTTTAAGGAAATAAGAGTTTTGTTTGTTTTTTTTTAGCCTAAAATAGGTTGTATTTTGTTTCCCTAAAAAAAAAAAAGCTGTGTTGTTCACTTACTACCTACTTGAAGCTTTTTCTTTTTTTTTTCTTTTAATCCACCCAAAAAGCTGCATTGTCCAATGATTGCCAGCTTGATAGAGTTAGAGCTGTTCTGCTGAAAGTAACTTGTTCCATATTTAGTTAGATCCATATAGGTCGTGAAAACGCTGGAAAGTCGTGAATTAATTAAATAAGTAAGCTTGCAAGACTGAAAATATATGAATTGGATCCAACTTACAGAAAGTCACAGAACTTAAAGCTTTTAAGAAGTACATAGCTTTGATATGGGTGTCATGAAATAATGGTCTGAATATATTTTGTGTGTGAAAATAGCTCATCTGTGGGCATGAAAATTGATTGTAAGGAGCATGGAAAGGTTGGTGGTCATTCAAAAAGCAAAACAACAAAGAAAATTCTTTGGATTTACTGATGACCTTCACAGGAAATTACCAAGACATACATGCCTACCCCTACGGAACTTCCGTATTTTCTATGTCAATTAACAAAAAAACAAAGTAGCTACAGCAGTTACGGAAATTTATTTTTCAATACAGTAAAAAGATTTTTTTCAACAAACTTTACTTGAAACGATCGCGAGTTTGAAGCAGACGATGCTTTTGAAAGCAGAACACCGAATAGTGAAAGGGACGTTAAAGCCCCATCTTCATCAAACAGACGAATAGCGTATGTCTCCAGCGGCTTCTGCTATACAGGGACGTTAAACTCAGTTATTCAAGCAAACGATGCTTTTGAAAGCGGACAAATACAGTGGCAAATTTCCCTTCATTTAAAATTGGACTCTTGATGATTCAAAGGCAAAGTGCGTGATTTGTGACAGCGCATTTTCTGTAATTAAAACATGGTGGTAAAGTTTTGTCTTATTCTATGCATATGTGACAGCGCATTTTCTGTAATTAAAACATGGTGGTAAAGTTTTGTCTTATTCTATGCATAGGTTGAGCTGATTATGACACCCTGACCAACTTTTTCCACAAACTGTTTCAAAGAAAAAATGAATGCTACTGATTTTGAGTCCGTGCTACTGAAATTTGAAATCAGTGCTACTGAAATTCATTTTTAGGGGTAGGCATGTGTGCCAAGACTGGTTGTTTTCATGACAGATGAGATTGTACAGGCTGGAGAACTCTCCATGATTGGAGGATTTCTCAGAAAACAATCGTGACTTTACTGGATTCTACTTGTATTAATCAGACTAGTTCAGTGATATGTAGATGAACATAGTTCTACCATTCTTCTGGTTGTGTGTCATGTATAAACTTCATCTGGGAGGAGGAGGACAATGTCTTGTGTTTCACAAATCGTACATTGGGGTTGGATGTATGAGTAGGGCGTGTTTCTTGTTCATTTCATTGAAAAGAGCTCTGCCGTGCAGATCATGGTTTTAACTGCAGCTCTAGGAACACATGCTCTACAAGAAACATGTTGATGCTGCAAGACCACCAGACTGCAGTTAGAGTAAACTCAAATTCTTGATAGGAGTAATGTTTTAATGTGCTCCCGCCCCCCTTTATTTCAAGAGAGCATGCGTGGATTTTTTTTTGACAGTGTGATGGCTCTGGTAAGTGATATTAACATGATTGGCTTGGCTGCAAACAACAGGAAATGAGATTAACAGTAATTGTGTTTACGATAAAGGATATTGTTCTTTTATATTATTCTTGATACACCTTTTTTTTTTTTACATTTCTTTTCAAGGAAACTTAAATATGCATGCCCATGTGTGCACACAAACAATAAGTTTATTTGGTTTCTTTCATTTGTTACATAGTGAGTTTGTTATCATGAGAGGCCAAGAAAGGTTTTTAAAAAACTCCTTAAATTCCATTTTGTCCCTCCTCCCCCCCCCCCCCCCCCATTCAGGGTGTTGCCCCCTTTTCAGAAATTTTACAAGTCGGCTCGTCTTCAGTCTGATATAATTCTGAGAGAGAGAAAGGGAGGGGGAGTTGCAGGGTCAGGCGCCAAGCACCGTGGTGACAGGCCAAAGTGAGGAGATGGAGAAGTTGATTGATGATGGGCAGTTTGTGTCTTTAACAGGCACCAAGTACAGAGAGTATGTTCTACGACTTCATAGCAAAAAAAAAAAAAAAAAAATGTTCTGGACACTTACAAAAAAAAAATTAGCTAATTTCGTGTGCTAAAAGTTCTCCACAGTTGAAGTGCTGTAGGACTATTTGCTTTGGACCAGTGGTGGAGAAAAATCTGCCATGAGGGAAATGCGTCCATGCCATCCTTTTTACTGCCCAATAAAACTAAGAAGCACCGCCTGGTCATGGAGTTTTGAACTTGTCAACCTCTTATGGATCCTGTGACAGGTCTTTTGGTTTTCTAATAGCAAAGTTTATTTGTTCTGTCTACTGCCTTGGTTAAAAACAAATGGCCACATTTTAGACCAGCCAGGCCTAGTATATGGCAAGGTGAATCCTGACTGGCTTTGTAAACATAGCAGCTACTGACAAGTTTTCAGGGCTATGAGTATGCCACAGTCTTTTATTTCATCTCCGGGCCTTATGAGTGAAGAATCAAAATGGCTTGTCTGCTCTGAACTTTCTGAGGGCTGAGGCATTGGGTTTGTGACCCCCCCCCCCCCCCCCCCCCCCCCCCCCCCTCCCAAATAAAAATAAAAAAAATCAGATTGATGTATTTTGGTCATTGAAATTTCAGTTGTCCTATTGGGCAAGTTCTGAATGAACTTTACTTGCCCAGCATAGCAGTGCACCTGCCCCAGTCGGGCAATGAATAATGTGAGCCCTGTAATTAGTGGTCTTGCAGTTTCTGCTGTGGTTTCCACTGAATGCTCGTCTTAATTGTCACCCCTGTTGAACTATGAATATTTCATTCAGTGCCATCTGCTTTAACAATCTGTTATCCCAGAACAATTTGGAAGATGCTGTACAGTTGGCCAACGTTTTACTTGTAGCACTAGCAGTTGAAGCTTCTAGTTGCATAATGAAAATGTGTTCCTATGCTGCACATTTTAACAATTAGCCCTTTATATCCATGTATATGGATAGTTGGTTAGTATGGGCAAGTACGTTTCAAGTTACATTTTTAATACCTGTTGTGTGCTTATGTCTGGTCAGATGACTTTGTACAGAGGGAAGAAGGTAGACCCCAACAAACCCAAGCGTCCAATGACTGCGTACTTCATCTTCCTGGGAGACTTCCGCATCAAGATGAAGAACAGAGGAGTGGACCACAAAGAAATCCTCAGCTTGGTATGTCGAACCTAGGAACATATAATCGTCTGATTATTTTTTTTCTCCCTAGGGTTAGAGTAACAAGCCAGTGATAATGATAAAGAAGTAAGCTTTCAAATTAACATCTATTTTCCTCTTTGATTTGTGCAAGGTTAGTATTTTCCCTGAAAAACAGGTGTTAACCTGCTAATGGTTCAGCTATTTCTACTAAACAGATGTTTAAAAAAGAGAGAGAGAGCTGATCCTGATCTCATTGGTCCAACCTTGTCCAAACTTGCAAGTTTTAATTATCTATCACTGTTTGCCATAAAGAAGAAAACAGTTTTGTGCTGATTACATACAGGGCACTCTTTTTACATCCGAGAGTATCTTATAAGGCGGAATTTTGCAATGCAATCCATGTGATGTACAACTCCCTGTGAAACATGTCTTTTAGGCAATTGGGACTTGAAAACACATAAAGCACTTTCCACTATGAAACCTTTTTCAGAAATAGTCAGATGATGAAATTTTTTGGTTCCTGAAAGATTTTCCCTCTCAAAAGTATTAATAAAAGAAAAAGTGTTGAGTAATTCAGCACCTTTGAAAAAAACCTGTTGTATGAATAAGTAAAAATTTTGACCTTGTCAGGATAACAGTCTTGTTATGAGTACTCATAGTCGGCTTGACTGATAGCAACATTATTTGATTTTAACACAGTTATGACGATTGGCATAGCTTTAAGCGGCACGAACGCAGATTGGAATGTTCCACCTCAGAATATGGTTGACCAGATAAGTTTATTACATAATACAGTTAATTGGCGAAAGTTTATTATATAATACAGTTAATTGGCGAATATGAATAATGTTATACAGTATTGATACATTTGCAACATTGTTTAGAAGGAAGGAGTTTACTGGATGAGGCTGTAAGAAATATTTATTTGTGGATTTTGGTTGCAGCTGGAGAGGAATGGAAAAACATGAGTGCTGAAGACAAGAAGCCTTATGAAAAGAGGAGTATTGAGGCTGGCAAGAAGTATGAATTGGAAATGGCAGAGTACAGAAAGGTATAACTCTCCCCCACTCCATCCCTCGCTCTATCCCTCTGTCCATCTCCTTTCCCTACCAGAACTCTATCCATCTCCATCTTTTCTACCACCTTTCCCTTTTTCACAGTTTTCATAGGGGAAAGTATCATCCCAAGTGCTACAGGGAATTTGGGAAAGAAAAATGTGAGGAAAGGGGACGTTTTTAGGAGTGGTGAAATGTGGAACTCCATTGTGTGGTGGGGATGGGGTAATCAGACCACATGTCACACAGGCATGTATGTCGGCTCGCCTGAATTTTGTGCATTGACACTATGCAGGCTACATGCAATTTAGAACTTGGTACTACATGGAAACGGCTTTATCTATCGATCTATATGCCTCCAAAAATAGCGATTCTCAATTGTATCTTGCAGAAATTGCAATTGGGACACAGACCCATACCCAGTGTGCACATTTCTGAATTATAAAGCTAGCATTTCAGAGGCAATGTGAAAGTGCTGGTTCGTTTCAGCATCAAGCCTTGCGATTTACTATCAGAACATGAAAGATAATGGCCTGCACTAGAAAGTTATGATTGTGATGGGCTTTGTGAGCAGGATAAGCAAAAGACCGTGGTTGCTTTTAAGTCTTCTGCAGAAGAATTAAGTTGACCAGCTCCTTGTGCGAGTGCTTCGGTGTGTCTGTTTAAAGAGACGCCATCCATTCTGCCTTTCTGTTGAGTCTCCATTTCTTCTGAAGTCCACCCAATCCTCTTTCCCTTCCCCATCTCTCTGTCTCTCATAAAAGAACTGCTGACTTGGACAGAGCCAGCATATTTTTCAGCACCACTGCCAGTAGAACTGCAATGGATTTCAGATTGTGCCAATTACATGAGCAGGTCCTTCCCCATCTCTGTGTCTCATAAAATAACTGCTGACTTGGACAGAGCCTGCGTATTTTTCAGCGCCACTGCCAGCAAAACTGCAATGGATTTCAGATTGTGCCTGTTAAATGAGCGGGACTGTTGAGAAGAGCTGAAAGAGGAAGATGGACGCAGAGTTTGACAAACAACAAACCCCAGTTGTTCCAAAGAATGTTCAGACCTGCCAACCATTACGCATTTCGTGTAATTTATTACGCCCAAGTGATAAATCTTACGCATTTAGCCAAAAATTACACATTGAAAGTTATTTTTTAAAAAAATATAAAAAAAACGGAAGAAAAAATCGGCTTATGTACAGACATGCACAACGCTGTGCGTATTACCAGTAATCTTCAGTAAGCGTTTCCGGTCATGTGCAGTTCGTTTCACCATCTTTACTATTCAGCGAAGTTGGCGTCATTTTGAAGTTATAGCTATGAAAATGTGGAAACGTGGAGCGGAAAGTTCTGGACAAGATGCGAAAAACAAAAAGTTTGGTCAAAAGTCCTGAAAAGAATACTCGGAAAAGTTCCCCTGCATACGACTTTCAGCTAAAGGTGTAAATTGTGCACGGTGTACCACTTGTGAGTTGGACTTCACAATTTCCCATGGCTGGTGGATGTGAAGCGTCACATTGAGTCACGCAAGCACATCGATTCTTGTAATGCGCCAAATTCTTTCAGCATCACACAGGTTTTTTTTTTCAGACTTTAGACACCTCAAAAGAGGATGAAATAAGGAAAAGGGTAATTCTGGCTGAAGCATTGGTGGCCGGATTTTTTCGTCGAGCACGGCATCGCTCTTAGCACAGCCGACCATGCATCCCAGCTTTTTTAAAGAAGCGTTTTCAGATTCGGAGATCGCCAAACAGTTCAAGAGCGGTCGAACAAAGACACACACATTGTGAGGACCCTTGCCATGGGGGACTGCAGAATGGACCGTTTGTGTAGGGGGGGGGGGGGGGGGGGGGGGGGGGGGGGGGGGGCAATACTTAAAAAATGACACAATCGCCACTGAGCTGATAGCCAACCCCACATGCACAGAGTCATCAACAAGGGAGAACGTTTTTTAGGTTGTTTCTGGCGCACATTTTTTAGGTTGTTTCTGGCGCGCTATCAAGCCTTGGTGTGCCATGGCAGAACTGCCTGTCCTTGGTTTGTGATAATGCAAATGTGATAACTGGCAAGAACAAAGGTGTCATCGTATATGTTGGCATATGTGTTTCCAGTGTATTCCACATTTTCATAATTTGTAAAGATTTCTTGTGACACTTAAAAAGAAAAGCTTGTTTTTGAAGAAAAGTAAAGTTTCACAAAAATTGTGCGAACAATTTCATCGCATTGTGTTTGTTTGAAAAAAGGTAAGTGTCGCGTTTCATTACTCATAGCTCTCTGAAATTACACATTTCTGCCTCACTGAGCTTCAGTTCTTACTCATTGGTCTCTTAGGGGGTTGGCAGGTCTGAATGTTGTAACACACAAGCTAGTGCATACACAAGCAGGGAAACCTGGGCATCGTTTTGTATTGACTTCCCAATATATTATCGGGCACACTTAGCTGATGAAATTTGGCTGTCAAAGGGAAGTAATGCATTTAAGGAAAAGTCAAATTCACATTTTGAGAACAAGATGTTTTGAGAGCATGTCATGATGTGAACCAGTTTTTTTTTAATTGAGGAAAAAAAAAAAAACAGGTTCACTCGGTTCTGAAATCAGGAAATGTAATGGGGAAAACAGAACATTTGTTTCCAGGGTTGGAAAAGTCAGTTCAGTTAAAGCTGAATGTAGAAAAGTCATGGAATTTCCCAGAATCTGCCACAGTTGTAGACTGACAAGACATTTTTGTTCGTCTGTCCATTGCCTAGCAGACGACTTTTATTCTCCCATCTTGATTTCACTTAAGACATCTATGCATGCGGAAGTTCTTTGCATGGGCAGTTCTGCATTCAGACAGTGGCAGATACAAAAGCAAAACAAAAAGGGAAAGTGTAGGGCAAGCCTGGCGATACAAAAGAGTTGCATAGACTTCCCTGCAGTGAACTGACCTGTGAGTTGATTTTAATGTGGTGACAGCCCTGATATGGCCCTTTGCGGTCGGCTGGGCTATAAGCAACATTATCTTATCTTATCCCTGCAGTGAACTGGGTTCTCGATGACTATTGATATCCAGCAGTTTGAGAAAGTAGGCCCAACTTCTCTCTAGGTCTTCTCTCACTGTCTTCGCCTATCCCTGACATCATAACCGTCACAATGAATTTCTTGCAGGATATTATCACAGAGATTGAAATAGAGGCTAGAACAAGTGTAATTTATTGCAATCTGTTCATTTCATTGGAACATGATTTGGGACATGTTCTTGCATCTGTCGTGTAGTCCTATTAAACTACTATGAATTTGAGTCGAGGGGAATACAATCAATCCCAACAGTGAAATTTCTTGACTACATTACCATTTTCATTGAAATTGTTTAGAACTGAACAGGATTTTCCTTTTAGGGTTAACAAAAGTGATATAATTTTAGGCTTCCAAGGTTTTCAGTGCTGTTCTTAATCTGTACATTATGGTAACACTTTTTTTTTCTTAAAGTGCATGTATGTGCATGGGAAGAAGGGGAAACACCTACCCTCCTTTGAGCAGGTGCTTAAATTACATGTCTGAATCATGTTTGTACATGCACACTTTATTTTTATGTTCACGTGTGCTTTGTTGGTAGACAATTGGTTGTGTACAGTGCTCTTGGAAAATGGTGGTGAGGGGTCTACCAAAGTCGGATGGATTTTTTTTTTAAGCGAAATTTGAGGAGCCTTGTGAAAAGGTATGATTTAGGTAATTCATTCTTCTGACTGGTTATATTTTCTACTAGAAACCAATGTTTCAGGTCATGTGAATAATTAACTGTTCATTTAATGATTATCTAGTAAAAGAAAAAATCCTGTAAGACTGATTTTTCCTCCATATACAAGATAAACGCTGATGAATGCTTATCAGTCATATTCTCTGTGTTACATTTTTGTTTGTTCAGTTTGAGCTCAGATTTTAAAAGTATTGGCACCAGAGTTTAGTGACGCCACTGATTAAAAAAAAAAAAGAAGAAGAAGAAGAAAGGGAAAAAAAAAAAAGGAGCATTCTCCAAATTGTATAGAAGATAAACTTCATGGAAAATCACAAAGGCCATCCATTCTGATGATGGATAGTTTAGACTCGGTAAAAGAGAGGAGGATGCAGGATCATGTTGCAAGCGCTGAGGTGACCAGCCGAAGTTGGGAACTGTAAAAGAGAGGAGGGTGCAGGATCATGTGGCAAGCGCTGAGGTGACCAGCCGAAATGGGGAACATGGTGTCGACGACAGCAACTTCAAGACAGGCACCTGATGATGATGATATCAGGGAAAATGATGCGTTTAAAAGGTCACATCTCTGTTCCATTCAGTAAGGTTCCAGTATGTTATGAATCAGTCTGTGACTTTGTCCCAGTAGGAAAGCAGAAATGCGACATGAGCCTTTCACCAAAGTCAAGCGACAACTTAAACATGCTAAAAATTTTCACATTAAAAGTCTGCTGTGACGGAAAATTTTCAACACCGCTGCATGATAAAACTGAAACCTATCGAAGCCCCCAAATGTGTGTACACAGTGTTGTTAGTTGACTGCAGACTTTTCTTCAATTGTCTTCAGATGATATGACACTCCTATTCATTGTGGTCCATGGATGATGTGTTTCAGAATGAGGGCAAGCAGGGTGCCTCTGTACAGAAGCAGGTTGTCCAACAACAAGATGACGACGACGATGAGAGGAGGAGGAGGAAGATGATGAGGAGGAGGAGGACGACGATGACGAGTAAATGGTGCATTGTAGACTCATTTGGTGTGGCCGAACTGTTAAGAGTACAGCTAAAATGACAATAAATATGTATGACACAAATCCTGCTTTCCTGTCATCGTACTTTTCAGCCGAGTCTTTGTAAATTGTACAGAATATCCATGTTTACAAAGCTTGAGGGACTCTTTACCAGCAGTTGAGAGGCAGCATGTTTGTTTTCAAAGTGGGAGGTTAGAGCAAAAAAAAAAAAAATCTATGGAGCTCATTTCATTAACCTGTATGGCTTATTCAGTCAAAAATGTAACAATGGAACATAAAAGAGTAGATAATGTGTAATTAAGACTTTGTCTCTTTAAGAGGAAAAAGGTTATTCTTCCTTCCATCACCTTCTTACCTCTTTTTCATGTTTTCATTTGGGTCTTTTGACTGCTATTTTCAAAGCTTGCCCGAGCTTCCACTTTGTTTACTGTTGATCCTTTCTAGTTGGTGGCGAGGTAATGAAACGACCTCAAAACCTCAGACCTAGATTCTCATTTCGGTTTGAAATAGGCTGGCAATCGGCAGGAGATAACAGTGGTGTATTGAGATTGATTCATCACTCTTTCATCCAGTGATTCCTAGTTGAATGATTTTGTCATAGGCCATTCTTTTTGACAGGTATTTCCTGAAAAGAAAGAGGGGCCTAGTCAAATGATTTCAGCTGTAAAAATGAATGACAGTACTGAATGAAGGCTGTTGTCATGCATGGGTTCATTAGTTTCTCTGGGTGTTTATATTGAAGTGTTCGGGATCCATTACAAATCCAACAGTCACGTTCACCTTGAGGTAAGCTACTGCTTTTGGGGAGGCTCGTGTGTAGAAAGGATAGTGGATTGTCCAGGCTCTTAAGGTTTCCTGTTGTTAGTAACTGGTAATGCAGACAAGGGAAAAGGATGATAAGCTGATCAAGTAAACTTGGAAAATTTTCATTTGCAGTGAAAAAAAAGAAATGGGCTCAAGAGAATCATGAAATAGTTCCTTTTGGATGTGTAGGCAAGCATTTCAGCAACAGAGTGCTTGTCAGTCTGTAGTGGGTTGGATGTGTAGGCAAGCATTTCAGCAACAGAGTTGCATGTCAGATTGTAGTGGGTTGTGGATCGTTCACTGGTTGAGTATATCGAACAGTAGACCTCTGTGCTGTCTTCACTTCAACTTCAAGGCGTTTGCTTACTTTGCACCACTGAAGGGGTGTTCTTTCCGAAAAAATGTGTTCTTTCTGCATAGACCAGTCAAGTAAATCTGGATGTGAAAGTTACATCGTACAAAAGCCAGGTAAACTGCATTCTGAAATCTGATTATCCCAGACTTTTTGCCAAAGGCTTCAGGAATCTTTATCTTTTAACTGTTGGCAGAGTACTGTGTGCCCCATTTCCTTGGTCTCTATTCCCAGTTCACATGTGACATGTTCACTATACCATGATCCTGGTTAAGGTACAGTCAGAATCTCCATAGGTACCATCATAAGATAAATGATCAAAACATGAACAAGAGGCCATAAGTAATGTGTGTTGTGGATGACATGTCATCTTTCTCTGTGTGTATTTATCATCTTCATTTTAGTTTGTCGTCATGTCTTTTTTTTTCCCCCCTTTTTTTTTTTTTAATCATTTCATAGCATTAGATTGTCAGGTATTCATTTTAATGTTTGTCTGTATTTTTATTCATTCTTGTTGAATAAAAATGTTGATCAAAATTGTGTGTGGGGGGATACATTGTGTGCATGTAAATGATTCAGTATTCTACATGCATGAGTTTCCTTCAACACTTCCTTGGGTTCATGTGGTAAAAGAAAATCTGATTCATTCCCCCACAAAGCACTAATTTATCCCTCTAGAACTGGCTCATAGAAAAACAAGTCAGAAAATTATTTTATTCAGTAAAATAACGTCGATTCGATGTGAAAGACTGTTCCCAAAAGAAATTTTGCAAAAATGTTTTAAAATGCCCAAATTAGGTTTTGTATCCTACATGATACATTAGGTCATTGAGGCATAAAGTCACACTGCATCACACGTGATACAAAGAGTCAATGTCCTTTATATACATGTGCATGGTTATTGCTGTGTAGTTCTTTTTGGAATGAACAGTTTTGATGACTGTCAAGTTTCAGTGGCACTGCCACACATCTAGTCCAGTCAACATCTTAGAACTAACCCCGACCCATACCTCCTTCACTCCACCCAGTCCAGAAAATGGATGCACAGTTTGTCGCACACACTTGTGTGTGGGCACATCATGCACATGTGCTCACACATACGGCACGCACACATCCATACGCATGCACACATGCGCAACATGTCTGTGCCCCTCTTTGTCTCTGTTTACCCCCACCGCCCTTATCTCAGTTGCTCACATACTTAAGTACATGCATGTATATATACATGTGTGAGCATCATCTCTATAATTATTTAGATGGGTTTATATACAGCCATGAATTCATCTCTCTCTCCAGGGTTCGCACAGGGCCCTAAAAGGCCCTAACCTTTTTAGGCAAAAATTAGGGGCCCCTAAAAGGCCTTAAAAATCAATGAAAAGGCTGGAGGCCCTAAAACCAGAACAGCTTAAAAAAAAAAAATTTTAAAAAAACTTGTGAAACAACAACAAAAAAAACCCAAGAAGAATGATCAGAAAAGAAACGAAAAAACCGATTTTCATAATAGGTAAATGCCGAATCGGTACCGATCGATCATGGTGTGTAAAGTAGTTCAAGGGAAGTAACTCCACGACAAAGGGACTGTGCTGTCCGCCATCTTGGACTTTCCATGTGTTGAACGAAGCAAGACCACGGTTCGATTTTCAATGAAATTTGACATTTCATTGAGAGTCTATATAAGATTTCGTCAGTTTCACTCGGAGACATGAGGAAGTGCTTATTCCAAGATCTGTGGCTTGATAAATTGGAAAATAAAAACTCTGGCTTCGCCGAGACAACTTGGATAAATATCGGTTCTATCGTAATTTTTGTAAGAACGGGTTTCAGCTTGGGAAAATGGGCGAAAAAAGCCCTTCAAACTAACCAAAAAGGGAAGAAAACATTCAGACTAGGAGAAGGCGAGTGCTACAGCGGCAGTGCCCTTAAATAATTTTTTTTGGAAATGGTCATGACAGTGGGCAAGCCGCAAGTAGTACTAGTACATCAAGTTTTTGCTCTGAAAACCACTTGGTTGCTGGTCCTTAAAACGAGTTCTAGTGTTTCTACTGCAGCTTCATTTGGCCCTACTGCCCCTCTAACACCCCCGCTGTTTCCCTTCCACCCCCATATCACCAGTATCCAAATACAACTACATGATTACACCTGTCCACCACCTCAACAGCAACCCACTATATTTCACAAAATCACACACCCACTCGCACCACATTAACTTGCAGTGCCCCTCCATCTTTTTTTTCACCCACTGACCACTTCCTTTCCTTTGTCCACATTATATTCGCCCACCCCACCCCTCTGTGTACAAGTATACTAAGGGGCTTCTCTCCCCTCTCCCCTCTACATATAGGTATGCTTAGATGTATGTACATGTGTTTGTCGGGGGTGTGTGTGTGTGTTTTCTTTTTTTTAGCACAGATACCCTTATATGACCACCATCATTGTTACCACCACTCATAAGATGTCCTGTGATTGCCAATCTTTTTCTTTTTATGTATGTGTGGATGTGCTTGTGTACGTATGTAGCTGTGGGTGTATGTATATGTGTGTGCGTGCATGTATCATGCATGCATGTGTGTGTGAGATGGTGATGATTTCATCTATGACGACCATCACCATCAATCAGTCATTGATCATTGCCCCCTGCCCCCCTCAAAGTGGGTTTTTTTTGTTGTTTTTTTTTTTTTAACTCGACTGGCATTATCATGCCAATGCTATTATGCTATTTCACTTATGGCAATGGTCATCATCCTATATCACTGTTTGTCCCACTTACGACAATGACCAATTATCCATGAATCATCAGTTTTATTCCTTTTTTTTTTTCCCCCCCCCCCCACTGGCATTACTACATCACTGCCACCACATTATTTCACTTATGACAATGGTCACCACCCTATAGTACTGTAGATCTCATCTCGGTGATCAACATCTATCAGGCATTGATCATTTCCTTTATTCCCCCACTGGCATTATCAAACTTGCCAGTACACTATCGTACCTCTTTTACAAAAATGACCATCATCCTACACCACTGTGGATCATACCTACACCTTGACCATCATCCACCCATCTTTGAACACCTCCACCATTCCCCCACCAGCATTTTACACCATTGCCACAACATTATCCACTTACACAACAGTTATAATCCTGCAGTACTGCTTATCTCAAATGATACATGTTCATCACCAATCAGTCATACTCATCCACCCCTACCACCCTCCACCCTCTTTCTCAACCTGCAATATTATACTAATGCCACCTTATTATTCCACTTACCACAATGACCATCATCCTACAGTACTATTGATCTCACCCACGCCAAACCACAATGACCATCATCCTACAGTACTATTGATCTAGCCCACGCCAATGAGCATCACCCACAGGTCATTGATATTTTCCTTTTATCCCCCAGCTTGCACCATCACCACTACATTTTTCCACTTGTATAACAATAGTCATCATCCTATGGTACTACTGATCTAAGATGATTACCATTTATCAGTCACTGAAAATACTCCAGTCCAGTGAACACCTTCATACTGTGCTATATATGGAAATGAAGAAGCTGACCAATTGACAAAGGAAGGAGGACAGCAGCCCCAACTGTAAAAGGTAGCCTTGAAATAAATCAAAAAGATTTCTTTGTTCATACGGACATGGAATTGACAAGATTCATACCAGAAAGGGATTAGGTGCTTGCTGAATGGAGGTCTGTATTGGGAGAAAATGGCATCTGTGGGAGGCAATGGTGAGCACTTTTAAGCATTTTCGTGTGCCTTGATGGCCCTTTTTTTTTTTTTTAATTTAAGGCCCTAATTTTTTGTTCTTGAAAGTCTGTATGAACCCTGCTCTCACGCACGCGCGGAAAAACGAATCTTAGAAAGTGTTCAGTTGTAATTTATATGTAAAGAAATACATAAAAATAACACAGCGTAGTGCCGTTTTCATCCTGCATGACTATATGCCTAATGTAGCACAGCTGAAACAGACGGAGTTGTCTCCCTTGGAATTTGCCTCGAAACCCACAGAGTGGCAGTGCTCACATGGTGATAAAACCGGGTCAACAATGGCTGGAAATGAAACGCGTGTTGACTCTGTGAGTCTGTCCCAGTGAGGAAAAGAAAGGGCTCTGGCACTCCAGAGCAACTGGAGAGTGGCGGTTTGGTAGTTAGTATAAGCAGTACATTCCATTCTTTAGATTAGTAACATTTGGTGGACTCCCGACATTCACACACTGTCTGCCAGGCAGTCAGTAAATGTTTGTATCATTAGTGATGCCTACACAGCGCTAGAGGGTTATACAAGCATAAACTCGCATTTGATTAGATACTAAAAGTGGGTTCACAGACTGTGAGTCTTTGGACGGTAAATCCTGATTTAAACTGAAAACCAAGTTTCCACTGAATATATTGAAAAATTATAGCAACAAACAAATTTACACTTGTATCTGCAAATGTATGATACATGGTCACTAAAAGAGTATCTTGCAAATGTACATGTTTGATGGGAAAAAAATTGGTTATAGAGTAATTCCACTTAACTCCACAATGGTTTAAAGAACTATTCTGAAAAACTTGAGTGTTCTGTTAATGAACCATCCAAATTTCAAACATGTATACCAAGCTCGGTGAAATGACTGGTCTATCATTGAAGGATACCTTGTCATGGTGCAGTGTTAAACTTTTAACAACTTTTATGCATGTTTTTCTTAACTATGTTAGGTTTGTCATAAACATCCTACATACGACATTGAATGTCATAAACATCTGCTGTACTACGTAATATTGAATATACTTTATTCCAAATAAAACCTGGATATCTACCTTTGTCCACAACTTCAGTTGAAGCATGGGACATATTCTGGATTATCAGCTTCCATCCAGAGTTCAATGGTTTCTTCTCGAGAGTTAATCTTTTTTTTCTTTTTTTTTTTTTTTTTTTTTTCCTCAATTCTCGATGTTTTCACTTTTTTTCTCTCTCTAAAGTATGACACTTTCAATCGTGAATCCATGAACTTCCACATTTTCAGCAGCCTATATAGCGATAATAGCATAAATGTTGCAAGACGTCTTCATTATAAATATTTTTTACATTTACAGTGATTTGATGTCAAACTTCCATTCTGATAAAAAAAAAATGTTCAATTATCCTTTGTCATAATAATTTTTATATTTTATGTATGGCACTTTATTTTTTTATTACAGATTTAAGATATTTTAATGACAATCAAAAATAAACTTTACGATAATGTGTTTAGTAGTGACCTAGTAAACTGTTTCTTTCTGTGTACGCAGGCTGATACTCCTGTGGGACACTGTCTGTATAGACAGGCAGTGGAGTTTTGTGTGTATGACTGTTTTTTATCACGCCATTAAGGCAGCCTTACTCCATCTTCGGGGAAGGTGTATGCTATATGTAACATGTCATCCATACCAACAGCCAAACTGGTCTTCTCTTCCAAAAGTTGGTGATGGGATTTTACGTATGTGCAAGATGATGTGCATGCATTCACACACGGAACCTTGGTTTATAGTCTTATTCAAAGGACTGCATGGGGAATGGAGTGAGAACCAATGTTAACTCCGATGAAAAAATCTCCCTGTACTGAAATTAGAACCCGCAACCCCATGATGAGTCCGGCGCTCTACCAAACTGAGCTATTCGGGCCCCCATTAAACTATGTAAAAGGTAGTTGTAATTCTTATGTTGGGCACTTTTTGCACAAGAAATCAGTTTTGTTATCAAATCCATACTGACTAAATATTGCTCAGCTGTATTCTTTGCACACTGTTATCAATTGGATAACATTTCCAACAATTATTTTGGTATGAGAAAGTATAACATTAAACTAAAGGGAGATGACATAAGTAAGACACTACCAGATACATATTTTACTAGTTACTAGCCTGTTTTGACAAAACAAAAAACTGCCCCAGACAGACACACAATATGATTAGAACCTGAGTCGTTAATTTCAGTACGCTGTGTTTTGAGAGGACAACAAAGTTGAAAGTTTGTGTTGTAATCTCTTACGTAGCATGTTCTTGCTCAGTATTTAAAAGTAATTTTCTTCAAAATTGGTTGTTATCTTTTGCATCATGTTCTTTGACATAATAGTTTCAGAAAAGGTAACACTGAACAAAAATGCAGGTTCAGTTTTCCAGCCTGTACACTTTGTTTCCACTTTTTGGTACCGAATCATCCACATGCGTTGGCCTCGTCTGAACCATGCACGGAACCAGTCACTGTGTGAACATTAATTTTTCCTGATAAACTGAGTGTTTCTTACAAACTCTTGACAGCATTTTATTATTAATGAAAGTACACATAATGAGGCAAATCATGATATGGTCAACCAAACAAATTGGTGTTCAATGTAAGCGGTATCTGTTTTGCATGCATCCAATGTACATCTTAAAATTTGTCACAAGACTAAATGGATTTCAGCAAGCTTTTTGAGGCAGAAAACATTGCAAACCATGATGAGGAAAGCTATAATGTGGATGTCCAGATGAAGGGGTGCATGTTTTCCATACAACTGATGATGTACTGAGAATTTGTCACATGACAAAGGGATGTCAAGAAAACCGTTCACTTTTAGATGGATGTCTAGATAATGGGGGGTAGATCCACATTACAAGGATCTGATTTCAGCGCAAAGGTTTTAAACAGCCTCGTCATTATTCCACCTTTTCTTTTATGCCAAAGTTTAATCAATCAATGTTCAGTCTTTCTCTTTAAAACCCTTCTATTTTCCATACTAAGTCTTCATGGGTTTTAGGTAAGAAAGAAACCTATTCCAACTGTGTTCAGCCATTATGTTTTTTTTCCCCTTCGTAGCAAGAATGACAAGTTCCTTGAGGAAGAAGAGTGGTCAGATCTTTACACTGGCTAGCCTCCCAATGTGCCTTGGCGTTTCAACAAGCCTAACAGATCTCTCTTCCCCTCCGTTCACTCTTTGTTCCTGTCACTTTTGTTCCACAACTGCTGCTATCTCCCTCTCCCTTGAAACTGTTCAGTCAACAGCTGACTGAAAAGCTGAGCAACTGCGTGCTTAAGGTGAAGCACACTGTAATTCATTGTGTTTAATCATTGTGCAACAGTTGTATAAATAAGTTCATAACTGATTTGGCGTCGGTTGAAAACCTGCACCATATGGACCAGGTACGGATAGGAACATATCGTTAAAACTTGGCTCTAAACAGATTTAAGAGAGCTAAAGAGACTTGTAGCACTGAATACAAAACCTCTCTAGTAGTCATACCTCTGTGCCTTCCTCCACCCCCATCCCCATCCTCCCAGGCACACAATACTTTAGTTCATATAGCAAGTGGACAATATTGATTTTAAAAACAAGCACTTAACATTTTTTTCTTAATGAAAACTTTTGACAATGCTACTGGTGATTTACGCAAGCAATACATCCATGCACGGGTGCATGCAAACATGTGCATGCACTTGCATGTGCATATTTACACACACCAAGTATGTGGACTGGAACCAAAGTCGTAAAAAACTGCATTCGCTTCATAAACTTCATACTCTCCTTTTATTCTGTCACTCCATTTCAACGATATGAAAATCGAATACCATCATGAAGATGCAACCAAATTCTTTATTGAAGGTTTGTAAAAAAAGAAAAGTAATCAATAAAGATTACTTGCGTCAAATCAAATGTAAGAGATCTACCATCATATCTATCCTCTCAAAACTATCTACTGAAATATATATCCAAAATAAAAATGATTTTCAGCAAACAACAAAGGACTATCACATGGTATGCAACAAAGGTATACCCAGCATTGCAGGTGACCAATTAAAAAGAAATTCCAGCAACACTGACTGGCATGGAGGGCTGGGTGGTCATGGTCATAGCTCTTCAAGTCCCACCACTGGCATTTACCTGAGAGACCTGTTGGTCCCAGCTGGCTTCTACTTTGAGTTAATGGGCAAGCTTAAAAGTCTAAAACCCTATTGTATAGTTTCAACCACTGAATTGCTGGGTCTCCATGAGAGTTGCTCAAGTTTCTTAACCAATACTGTACTTCTCTGTATTGCTCAGGCCAGGTCGTCCATGCTAAACTGGGATACGCTGACGTAATCTAACTGCACTAGCAGGGGCTATGTTTTTGCTTCAAGTGGCAAAAAAGACTTTGGGGGAAAAAAGAATAACAGTAAGCATAAATAACATCATACAGCAAGAAAAGGTATGAAGATTTATGCTTGCCATTGATGAAACCAAATGTCCGAAAACAGGAATTAGACATCATGTGTCTGGAGATCCTGAAATTGTGAAATGTCTTGGTGGATTTTTTCCCAAAATGTTTAAGCAAAACTGTCCTAATTACTCGGTCGGACCTGGGTTTTCTTTTCCAAACTGATCTTTCCTTCGTCAATTTGCTGACAGGAAATGCAAATGTTGCTTCAGAGAGTGGTCTATACCATTCGCTGAGCCTAGCGATCAAGATAAGTCTGCAATCGATGCCAGTGTACAGAACAAGTTTCGTTTTCACATGCCGTCACACAGCAGAGGCTGCTTCTGTGTAGTAACCGCATAACCTTCCACTGACTGCAGTAAGTAACATCAGCATACTTTAGCATAGGCTCATGCTCTCTCGCTGATTTTTTTTTTTTTTTTTTTTTTTTTTTTTTTGATGTTTCTGGGCACAAAAAAAATGAGCTGACGACATTTCGTGCACGGATGCTAGCAGGAGTTGGTCAGATTTCCCAACCTACGGTTACAATCCGCAAGGGCATATACCACTCGAGAATATCGTCTGGAATGTTCGTTGTATTCGTCCTATTTTCGCCAATCATGAGTAACAAATTTGATGAAATCATATGGGTAAAACATGTCTGTAGTTACAGGCAATCCCCCCCCCCCCCCTCCCCCCTCCAAAAAAAAAAAGAAGAGAAAAATTGAGAAAAAGAACAAAAAAAGAAGAAAGAAAAGAAAAGAGGATATTAAAGTCTTATCCTAACTAATCACAAATAAAAGTATATTAACTGCACATTTGTCAGTTAATGCAAGCTGAATGGGGCTTTAAATGGGCAGTTTGTGATGATTCCTTGTTCTTTATTGTATGACAAAGCACCAGCTGGTTAAATTTAGTAGGCAAAATGAACAAATTTTGTTCAACTGATATTTCATAAAACACTCTGTCTAAATGATAGATTTCATCTTGATTTATTTTGGCAAAGCAGTCATGCCCACTGATCTTGCCGCTCACACACTGATTATGATAATCAGAAGATTGCCATTTCCTTAACTGCGAGAATGATCGCAGTGCCCAACCTACCATTTGGCGACATAGGGTGAAATACTCCCAGCAAGTGATGTCACTCGGGACACGTCGTGAGAATGATGGCGACGGTCTTCTAAAAAAAATTACCCAAAGAATTTTTAACCAGTGGTGTCAGAGTACAGATACAGTTCTTCCTACGTCATATCATACCAGTTATCAATCTATTAACAGACGATTTCATTGGTTAATTTGGAGAGAAAGCGACCAACCCGTTGGCATCTTCAGGCACTGAATCAGTGCTCGTTGTTCAAAGCAGGTGATTTTTCACTCAGTCGAACAACGAAAATAATTGTTTTGACTTTTAAAACATTTACCATCAGGAAGATGAAAGATAGCTCTATTTCAATGTACAAAATAAAGTCGATGTTGGATTTAGGCTTTTAAGGAAAAATAATTAAAAACGGTCAAAATCAGGTGTCCTGAGGGAATCTCAGTGCTGTGACTGCAGTGTTAACTGGGCACATAGAGCAGAACGAGGGTCTGTGTTGGGCTTTTTACCCCAGTGTTTATCAAAACAACTTACATGTAAGGTTCTAGCAGAACCTGTTTTATAAATAGTATTTTTGAGAAAATCTATATATTTCACATGACTATTTTTGCTTCTACAAAAAATTAACTTGTGCCCAAAATTCAGCAATCTTCATTTTCTTTGTAAATTTATTGAACTTTTTTCTGGACCCTTCAAGAACTAATTACGTGTGGGGTTCAAGGCTTAAATCCAAGTATCATTTTATAACTTCACTATGTAAATCAATGAGCCAAGCCACACACCTGTTGCACCAATAACCTCCACCCTTCCCATACGCCACTCCCATCCCTTCCCCCTGAGATACAGGGTTGGAGTCTCAACTATCTGCTGAAATAAAAAAAAAAGACCCACACAAGTTTTTGGCTGAAGTGAGGAAAAAAAAGTAGTTTTCAATACAAGGGAGTTGTTCTAACACCAGATCCACAAATTCTGGTCACCACAAAGTATTTCTTGAGTTCAAATTGCAAGCTATCTTCATAAGTTTCAAAACTGGTTAGTACAAATCACAGTCAACAAAAATTATTGCTGCCTCGAATTTCTTGAATTAAATGGAGTTCACTGCATACAGGTCAGTAACACTAATATCAGTTTTAATAGTGTCCTTGTGGATTGCATGGTGAAAAGGAGGTAAGGTGTCTCCAAATGCCCAGATTTTACTACTCAAAGGTGTACAAACCCTTCAGCTTCAGCCCTCTGACTCAAGACAAGGGGCTGTGCCCCTTGACCCTGCCAGGGGGTCGCAAAGACAACTGGCCCTCCTGCTTTTCATTTTTTCCTGATTTTACCTATGACTTGCACTGGCCTTATGACTGTTGATTTTATAGTTTTCTTGATAAATAACTCATTTTCTAGATAAAGTTATGACAACTTGTTACCTCTGTTGGAAGAATACACATGTCTATTGTCATGCTCTCAACAGCAAGTAGAGCTAATGGAGTACCGTTTCCAACAGGACTTCATTTAGTTAGAGAAAGTGTAGAGTCATGAAGTCTCTGCCCCCAAAAGGGAATTCTACACTCCTTGTGTGGCTCTACACTATGTATAGCCATGAAAAGTTGTCAAACAAGCTTTCAACTGACCATGCCTGGCAAGAGTTTGCCATGGTAAATTTATGACATGAAGTGCGACCCACAGCATTATCCTACGATCATTCGATTTTGGGACCATTCATGCCCTCCTCTTGTGGTAACCTCAATTTACCCCTTACCTACACTAGTGATGAGTTCCATCATGTTGTCGTTGTCTTTTTTTTACGTCCTGAATTGTTAAATGGGTGTTGCGGCATCCTTTGACACTCGCTGACGTTGGTTTAATAATTGACCAATGTAGATGGTGTATCATGTGTATTTGTATAGAATACAAAACAAAAAAAAGGTAC
>JADBJO010020837.1:25000-30623 GCA_016801955.1 Conus betulinus | reverse complement strand
AGACAGAAAGAAATCTCTGATCGTTAAGTTCCCAGATATCACAACCACTCAGACAACGTCCAAACCGACCAGCCATTTCTTAAAACGCACACAAAAATCAACTCTCCCCCCTCCCCAAACAACAGAACCATCTAGGCAATAAGCAAACCACTAACTGAACACTTCCCAATACCACCACCAATCAGACATCGTCCTAACTATTGACACGAATCTTCCGAAATAAACAATGAGACCATAACCAAGCTACTGGCCAGAAACGTCCCAAATAACACAACCGTTTATAAACTGACCAGACCACTGATCAGAAACTTCCTAAATCACACAACAGTCCGACGATGACCAAACCTCTCAAATGACATTCTTCTTCAACTACACAACGAATCAGAGAAAATGCAACTACTGTTCGAAACTTCCAAATCAGTCAATGGGATAATGATCCGGGCACTAAAGGGACATTTCCCCCGAGATAGCGCAAGCGACGAAATTATGGCCAAACCTCTGAACCAGAAATCCACAAATGGCTCAAGAAGTCGAGCAGTCATTAAGCCACCGATTCGACAGCTCTGTTTGCCTCTCCCCCATGCTCTCATTAGCAAGCTAAGGCATGACTCACTCGTGTCATTAATGGATGAAGGATACTCTTCAAAAGAAGGTGTGAAGCAACGTCGGTGACCGTGCTTTATCTTTTTTTTCTTTCTTGATTAATCATGAACGGAAACTGAAAGCGGATGTGAACTGTCACAAACTCACACTCATGTGCTTTCGGTTTCATGTCCGCAAAGTAACCATAACCGCGTTCTCTCATTGAAATAGTTAAAGATATCGAATTAGTATATCACTGACATGTATTTTACTGCAAGTGTGAAGTCTGATCAAATTAGATGAGTAAAACAATTAAATGTGCATTTCTACACAAAACAAACAAACAGACAAAAAGAAAAAAAAAAAAAACACCAACCAACCAACCAACCAACCAAACCAACAACAACAACAACAACAACAACAACAAAAAAACGAACAAGGAAACAATCAAACAAACAAGTAAGCAAGCAAACGAACAAACACAAAATGCTCTTAAAATATAGGTTACCCCATAAAAAAAATTATTGTGTTTAAAAAAGAATGTTCTTTCAATCAGATAATATTATAGATAGATAATTCTTAGTGCCATTTTATGTATACACGGACATTTATGTTTGTAATCCGATGACGGAAAATGTGTTGAAAAAAAATGTAGTCGACAGGAACCATCAAACTTTGATCACTAAATGCGAGTTCGTCTCAACTCTAAGAGTAACCAACGGCAAACGTCCATTATAGATCACACAAACTATGGTATCTTTTTATTTTTCAAAAAAACTTACGAGGAGGAAGGAAATGTAGTCTAGGATGAGAAGGAGAATGAAAAGGAGGAGGGAGAACGCGCAATATACCGTACAAAATTAGTCGTCTGTCCGTTCTTGAAACAACTCTGAATATAGTAAGAATGATATCTTTTAGCTATTAACACAATTCAAAAAGAAGAAGAAGAAGAAGAAGAGAAGAAGAAGAAGAAGAAGAAAACGAAGACGACGACGACGACGATGATGATGATGATGACGACGATAATGATGTTGATGATGATGATGACGACGACGACGACGATGATGATGATGATGATGATGATGAAGACGACGACGACGACGACGACGACGATGATGATGATGATGATGATGATGATGATGATGACGTCAACAACGACGACGATGACGACAATGATGATGATGATGATGATGATGATGATGATGATGATGATGATGATGATGATAATGCTGCTGCTGCTGCCGCTGCTGCCGATGATGATGATATCCCTACTATGAGCCTTTGCCGTGCAGTTCTTCGTCCACTCTGTGGAAGAAGAACTTCCCAACCTCAAACGCTCCGAGCCATACTGCGGCCCCTGGGTTCTCCACCCAAGTGGCCATGAGCTTACATGAGGTCAGTCGTCTTGTTAAGGAGCGTGGTGGTGTGGTGTAGAGTGGTGTGGTGTGGTGTAGAGTGGTGTGGTGTGGTGTAGTTGAGTGGTGTGGTGTAGAGTTGTGTGGTGTGGCGTAGAACGATGTGATGTGGTGTAGAATAGTGTAGTATGGTGTAGAGTGGTGTGGTGTGGGTGTAGAGTTGTGTGGTATGGTGTAGAATGGTGTGATGCCGTGTGTATAATAGTGTAGTATGGTGTAGAGTGGTGTGGTATGGTGTAGAATGGTGTAATGTGGTGTAGAATAGTGTAGTATGGTGTAGAGTGGTGTGGTATGGTGTAGAATGGTGTAATCTGGTGTAGAATAGTGTGGTGTGGTGTAGAGTGGTATGGTGTGGTGTAGAATGGTGTAATGTGGTGTAGAATAGTGTAGTATGGTGTAGAGTGGTGTGGTATGGTGTAGAATGGTGTAATGTGGTGTAGAATAGTGTAGTATGGTGTAGAGTGCTATGGTGTGGTGTAGAATGGTGTAATAAGGTGTAGAATAGTGTAGTATGGTGTAGAGTGGTGTGGTATGGTGTAGAATGGTGTAATGTGGTGTAGAATAGTGTAGTATGGTGTAGAGTGGTGTGGTGTGGTGTAGAGTGGTGTAATGTGGTGTAGAATAGTGTAGTATGGTGTAGAGTGGTGTGGCGTGGTTTGTTTAGAGTGGTGTAATGGGGTGTAGAATAGTATAGTATGGTGTAGAGTGGTGTGGTGTGGTGTAGAACGGTGTGACTTGGTGTAGAATAGTGTAGTATGGTGTAGAGTGGTGTGGTGTAGTGTGATGTGGTATAAAATAGAGTAGTATGGTGCAGGATGGTGTGGTGTTGTGTAGTATGTGTGGTGTGGTGTACAAGAGGAGTGTGGTGAAGTCTTGAGTGATGTGGTGTGGTGTAGAATGTTGTGGTGTGGTGTAGAAGAGTGTCGTGTGGTGTAGACTGGTGTGATGTGGTGTAGAATGGTGTAATGTGGTGTAAAATAGTGCAGTATGGTGTAGAGTGGAGTGGTGTGGTGTAGAGTGGTGTGGTGTGGTGTGGAAGAGTGTGGTTTGGAATAGAGTGGTGTAGTGTAGGATGGTGTGATGGGGTGTAGAGCTGTGTGATGTGATGTAGAACGGTTGATGAGGTGCAGAACGGTGTGGTGTGGGGGTAGAGTGTGTGGTATGGGGCAGAGTGGTGTGGTGTGAGGTAGAGTGGTGTGGTGTGAGGTAGAGTGTGTGGTGTGGGGCAGAGTGGTGTGGTGTGAGGTAGAGTGGTGTGGTGTGAGGTAGAGTGTGTGGTGTGGGGTAGAGTGTGTGGTGTGGGGCAGAGTGGTGTGGTGTGAGGTAGAGTGGTGTGGTGTGTGATGCAGAATGGTGTGGCGTGAGGTAGAGTGGTGGTGTGATGATGCAGAATGGTGTGGTGTGAGGTAGAGTGGTGTGGTGTGAGGTAGAGTGGTGTGGTGTGAGGTAGAGTGGTGTGGTGTGATGCACAGTGGTGTGGTGTGGGGTAGAGTGTGTGGTGTGGGGCAGAATGGTGTGGTGTGGGGTAGAGGGATGTGGCGTAGAATGGTGTAATGTGGTGTAGAGTGATGTGATGTGGTGTGAAATGGGGTGATGTAGTGTGTAGAATGTGTGGTGTGGTGTTGAATGGGGTGATGTGTGTGTGGTGAATTAGTGTGTGTGATGTGTGTGGTGTGTGTGGTGTTTGAAGTGTTGGTTGAAGAATGGTCTGATGTGGTGTGCAGTGGTGTGGTGTGGTGCAGAATGGTGTATATGGTGTAGAATGGTGTATGTGGTGGTGTAGAATGGTGTGGTGATGGGGTGGGGTGTGTAGAATGGTGTGGTGTGAATGGTGTTGAATGGTGTGATGGGGTGTAGAATGATGTGCTGTGGTGTAGAATGGTGTGTGATGGGGTGTAGTAGAATGGTGTGATGGGGTGTAGAATGGTGTGATGGGGTGTAGAATGGTGTGATGGGGTGTAGAATGGTGTGATGGGGTGTGAATGGTGTGATCTGGTGTAGAATGGTGTGATGTAGTGTAGAATGATGTGATGGGGTGTACAATGGTGTGATGGGGTGTAGAATAGTGTAATGTAGTGTAGAATGATGTGATGGGGTGTACAATGGTGTGATGGGGTGTACAATGTTGTGATGGGGTGTAGAATGGTGTGATGGGGTGTAGAATGGTGTGTTGTGGTGTAGAATGGTGTGATGGGGTGTACAATGGTGTGATGGGGTGTAGAATGGTGTGTTGTGGTGTAGAATGGTGTGTTGTGGTGTAGAATGGTGTGATGGGGGTGTAGAATGGTGTGTTATGGTGTAGAATGGTGTGATGGGGTGTACAATGGTGTGATGGGGTGTAGAATGGTGTGTTGCGGTATAGAATGGTGTGATGGGGTGTAGAATGGTGTGGTGTTGTGTAGAATGGTGTGGTGTGGTGCAGAATTGTGTGGTGTAAAATAGCGTGATGTAATGAAAAAGATGTGATTTGGTGTGGAGTGGTGTGGTGTAGAACGGTGTGATCTGTGGAGAATGGTGTGGTGTGGTGTAGAATGGTGTGATGATATGGTGTAGAGTGATGTGGTGTACAACAACGTGATGTGATGAAAATGGTGTGATTGGTGTGAACTGGTGTGGTGTTGAACGGTGTGGTTTTGTGTGAAATTGGTTTTATGTGGTGCAGAGTGGAGTTGTACTGATAATGTGGTACAGAATGGTATCATGTGATGTGGAGTGGGGTGGTGTAGGATGGTGTGGTGTGGTGTGTGTATGGTACAGTATAATGCAGTGTAATGAGGTGTAAAATGGTGTGGTATGGAGCAGAGAGGCGTGTTGTAGAATGGTGTGGACTAGTGTGTGACATAGTGTAAATTTGTTTGGTGGTGTGTACGAAAATACAGAGAAAAATGGCATGGTGTTTATTGGTGCATACGATAAACAATAAAGTGCTAAACAGTGTGTCATGGCGTCTAGGTTGTGTGGTGCGGTTTACAGTAGTATGACGGACCGCGGCATCGTGCAGAGTAAATAAGTAATGCTGCGTACAGATCAGCCGACCGCAAGGTCCGTCATCGTGTACAGTGATGCTGTGTATTGTACAATAGTATAGTGAAAAATGGTAGAGTATAAAGCAGTGCGTGGTAAAAATCACCATACTGCAAAGTGGTGTAATGTAAAGTGATGACGTGAAGAGTAGCAACGTGTAAAGTGAAATGTGGTATGATCAATAGTAAGTAAAATGTGGTATGGAACAGTTTACAGCTGTATGGTGAAGAATGGAACAGTGTAGAATGGCGTTGTGTGGTGTACAATAGCATGGTGAAAAAGCGGTGTGGCGTAAAGGGGTATGGTGAAAAATGGTGCCACGTGTTGCAGAGTGGTGCGCTGTGGCGTGGTGTGGAGTAGTAGCATGGTGAAGAGCGTTGTGCTGAAGGGTGGTGTGGTGAGGTGTAGTACCGTGGTGAAAGTGGCGTGCAGTACAGAATGTAGATCAGAGTCGTGTGATGTGGTGTGCTGTTGAGTAGAGTGGTGTTTAGCTATGTGGTATAGTGTGGTATTGAATGGTGTTGTAACAAGGAGAGAGCTGCAGTATGGAATGCTGCAGTGTGATGTGTGGTGATACACTGCAGAGTGGTGTCATTTGGCTT
>JADBJO010020837.1:10000-17500 GCA_016801955.1 Conus betulinus | reverse complement strand
TAGCTAAACATACTGTTGACATTTGTTTTTGGTAATGTATCCTTTATAGATATCTAAACAGCTTTCATGCACTTCTTAAACTTGTCGATGATCGATTTAGATGTATCGATAGCGAAATTCTGGATTTTGATGTGCAAAAGTGCCCTAAGATTTTACTGTGCGTTACTTACGGTTCATGAGATTCAGCTCATTTCTTACCCCCTTTCCCCATCTTCCCAATGCTCCCCTTTCCGCCTCGGCTGCAATCCTGCCTCCACGTCTCTCTTCCTCGATGGCCAATCAGTCTCTATCCCTGTTCTACGTTTTCTGCACTGTCATTTATCAACGCCTATCTTGCGCTGAAGAGATTGAAGATAAGTGATTGCACGTTCATTTTTCGTTGTGATGATTGTTTTGTATCTCGCCTGAAGGAGACCTAAGAGGTCGAAACGCGTCGTGTTTTTGTCTTGTGATTCGTTTGTCCACGTTTTTTTGGGCGGCTCGCAAACATTTATTTAAGATTTGTCTGGATTTCCGCCGGCAGTCGTCTCACTTTGCAACTAGATCTTGTCATTGATCGATGCTCATTGTGGACTGCAGTACCGGGGCTGACAAGAAAAAAAAACACAAAAAACCTGGCTGTGGCTATATATGGGGCAATGACAAGCCTTGGTGCAGGTGAATATCAGTGAGAACTTTGTTTGGTGTATGGGAGGCCTTGGAAACACAATGAACTGTGCTTAGTAGATGATGATGATGATGATCATGATCAAGATCATGATCATGACGACGACGACGACGACGACGACGACGATGATGATGATGATGATGATGATGATAACAACAACAATACTACTATTACTACTACTACTGATAATAATGATGATGATGATGATGATGATGATGATGATGATGACGATGATGATGATGATACTAATAGTAACAGTAATAATCATAATGATAGTGATGATGAAGACGATGACCATGATGCTGATGATGTTAATAACGATGACAAAAGTGTTTACATCGCTTTCTGTAGTGGAAAAAAGTTAAGTGTCTGCACACGTCGTTCGTACACATGCATGCTGTCAATGAAAAAGAACAGATGCACATGAACCAGAGAAAAACGTGTACAGGTGGACAGGGATGGGCATTGGACAGGAAAAAAAGAGAGATGGGTTCAGGCTAGTTTGAAGAGAGTCTGTTTGGGTTTTTTTTTTTTGTTTTGTTTTGTTTTGCAAAGTGAGGTGATTGCAGACGGAAATCTAAACAAATCTTTAAAAAAAAATGTAGTAAATCCGCTAAAACATGAACAAACGAATCACAAGACAAAACACGACGCGTTTCGACCTCTTAAGCCTTCTTCAGGCAAGAGAAACAAGTGACTGCCCGTTCATTTTCGTTGTCCTGGGTATTGCTTCTTTTGCCTGAAGAAGCCAAAGAGTCGAAGCACGTCGAGTTCTGTCTTGTGATTCGTTTGTTCATGTCTGGCGGATTTATTGTATTACGCGGAGAACGGGACGGGGTGTGGAGGCGAAGGCAGTCACATGAATAGAAAGAGGCAAAGTTACGAATGCATTTTCAGCGGAGTGTGGATCTGATGCTTTATCCTGTGTGAGACAGGTAGGAAGCCAGTGGTGAGACAGCAAGGGGAGAGCAATGCGGTTACAATTTTATTTTTTCATTTCATATCGGAGGACAAGTCAAGCAGTAGAATGTTGTACTCCTTGAAATACAATAGTTGAAGCGGGAGAGAGAATAACAGAATGGACCAGTTTAGATAGAGCGTCGGTGGACAGGTATCTCCAGACAGAACTTCTGCATTGTAGCTGACAGTAGCAGGACTGATCAAAAAGTTTGAGTGATACACGTTTGCGTGGACAATGTGTTGTCGAAGATTACACCAACGTTCTTGGCTGAATTGAAAAGGAGGAGAGATATGTTGGCGAGTTTGACTGAATCAATATTAGTAGTGGTGACTTTTTTTAAACCAAGTGTGTACATGGCTTCGGTTTTGTCAGCATTTAATTGTACTTATTCTGAATCATCCCATTTTCCATGTTAAGGAAGTAAAAGGATGTCTCTTGCAGAAAAGAGGACATCATTTCAGGAGTGTCATTTTCCTAAACCTGGGTGTCGTCTGCGAAGGAATTATGATTGACGCTATGATGACTAATGATTTGTGGAAAATGAGTAAAGTATAGTACGAACAGAATACGACCGAGAACAGAGCCCCATCGGAGACACTGTGTTGGTTAGTAAGGCTTGGAGAAGTGGTAATTATTGTAGTGTATTTAAATCTGTCAGTAACATAAGATTTATGCCAGCTTGGGGGTATTACCATTAATTCTGCGTGTACTTTGCACACCAAAGAAAAAAAAACTCAGTTGTCCATAAAACAGTAGAAATTCATTAAAAGTGAGAAGTAAAATTTCCCTAGATTAGGAAGCTACTAGGAAGTTATTCAAATGATCCGGAGAAGATCATGTCAGTGCTGTGATTAGAACCATAGACAGACTGAAACATCCAGAAAGGTTGCTAAGCTGTTTCTGAACTGCTTTTTTCTAGAACTTTGGAAATGAAAAGATTTAAAACGGGTCGAGGGTTTTTTCGAGATGTTTGGTGCCAGGATATTTTTTTTTCCTCCTCAGAGGAGGCCGGACGTCTGCAGGAGTTTAAAAATCAGAAGGAAATTTTCCAGAGAGGAGAAGAGGGCAGATAATTCAGTAATGGCGAGAAGTTGTGGAACACTCCGGGAACAGACAGATGTGTTTATGAACTCGATTCACAGGATTTAATTCTCACTTCTTTCAGGGTATTCATGATATATATATATATATATATATATATATATATATCTATCTATCTATCTATCTATCTATCTATCTATCTATATATATATATATATATATATATATATATATATATATATATATATATATATATCAGGTTCAGTTATGATGTTGGAGGAATACAAAGACGTGCCACTGAAGTGGGGATCAACAGGGTAGGTAGGAAAAAGGTTTGATTCAAATTTGTACTAAGTTTGAACTTTGTCAGAAAATACAGAAAAGACCGACCGCGTGGAGCTGAGATGGAGCACAGTTTGAAGCAAGTGGAGTCTTTTTTTTTCTGTAGAACCGAGGAGGGTCAGTATGATCGGGAATAGCGTTTTGGCGGACGTGGCATTGTGACTTACGAGGAGAAGTAATTTGTTCTTTCTGTGGAAAACTTTTCACTTGGTTTACGTGCTTATTGAAAGTGTCGTAGTGGTTTTGTGGCTTTGGGGATCACCCCCGATATTCCGGTCGACGTTGCGTTCTTTTTGCAAACAAGGATTTCTTGAGGTTGCCAGGTGACAGACAGACCTTTTGACTTAATTTTGTTTTGAACAGTGTAGATTGAACATAACTGCAGATCGGGTACATGGATTTTAATCAGTCACTTAGGTTAATGCTACAATGTCACCAGAATACTGGATGAGAGGCCATTGGTATTTGTGAAAGTACATGTGAATTCCAGCCAGCAAATCAAGCAGTATGAAGTGCGCTTCATATGACTGTGATAGAGTGACAGCTATGGTATGACCCTTGTGGTCGGCTGGACTATTAGCAACATGCTCTGAACTGAAATTGAAATCTAGGATTTGGTATATCACGTAATGTGAATGGCTAGGGGATACGAACGCCTGGCGACAGACTCTTCTATCGTCGTGCATTCTTATCCACTAGCCATTCACATCGCGTGATATACCGAATCCTAAATTTCGATTTCAGTTCACTGCATGGTGTGAAAGGCAACATAATTTGCGTTCAGTATACTGGTCAGTATGAACCGTGCTCAGTGTGGTGTGTAATATGAACTGGACGCAGCATCTTGGGCAATATGGGCTGTACTGAGCATATCAAAATACTTTGATGACATGCCCCTTGGTACATGCAAAAGTCAGTATGAACCGTGCTCAGCATATTAGGCAACATGAACTGTGCTCAGTAGGCCTGTATTGGGCAATATGAACTGTGCTCAGTAGGCCTGTATTGGGCAATATGAACTGTGCTCAGTAGGCCTGTATTGGGCAATATGAACTGTGCTCAGTAGGCCTGTATTGGGCAATATGAACTGTGCTCAGTAGGCCTGTATTGGGCAATATGAACTGTGCTCAGTAGGCCTGTATTAGGCAATATGAACTGTGCTCCGTAGGCCTACATTGGGCAATATGAACTGTGCTCAGTATATTGGGCGATATGAACTGTGCTCAGTATATCTTACTACTTGATGATATGCCCTTTGGTCTCTGTAAAAGGCTGTATGATCTGTGCTCACAATATCAGGCAATATGAACTGTGCTCAGCTTAATGGGCAATATGAACTGTGCTCAGCCTAATGGGCAATATGAACTGTGCTCAGCCTAATGGGCAATATGATCTGGGCTCAGTGATTCAGTCTTACAAACACCCAAACAGAGTAATGAAAAGCTTTGCATACGTCCCCATTCAATGATAACACTTTTTACAAATGTACCATAGGTCTGTCTAAAGCATTTGATATGCTGAGCATGGTTCGTATTGCCTGATACAAGTACTAAGGGCCCACAATCAAATATTTTGATATACTGGGTACAGTTCACATTGTCTGATATATTGTACTCAGTTCATATTGCTTTTTAGAAGTATTGTGGGAATGTCCTCATGTATTCTGAATCACTGAGCCCAGATCATATTGCCCATTAGGCTGAGCACAGTTCATATTGCCCATTAGGCTGAGCACAGTTCATATTGCCCATTAAGCTGAGCACAGTTCATATTGCCTGATATTGTGAGCACAGATCATACAGCCTTTTACAGAGACCAAAGGGCATATCATCAAGTAGTAAGATATACTGAGCACAGTTCATATCGCCCAATATACTGAGCACAGTTCATATTGCCCAATGTAGGCCTACGGAGCACAGTTCATATTGCCTAATACAGGCCTACTGAGCACAGTTCATATTGCCCAATACAGGCCTACTGAGCACAGTTCATATTGCCCAATACAGGCCTACTGAGCACAGTTCATATTGCCCAATACAGGCCTACTGAGCACAGTTCATATTGCCCAATACAGGCCTACTGAGCACAGTTCATATTGCCCAATACAGGCCTACTGAGCACAGTTCATGTTGCCTAATATGCTGAGCACGGTTCATACTGACTTTTGCATGTACCAAGGGGCATGTCATCAAAGTATTTTGATATGCTCAGTACAGCCCATATTGCCCAAGATGCTGCGTCCAGTTCATATTACACACCACACTGAGCACGGTTCATACTGACCAGTATACTGAACGCAAATTATGTTGCCTTTCACACCATGCAGTGAACTGAAATCGAAATTTAGGATTCGGTATATCACGCGATGTGAATGGCTAGTGGATAAGAATGCACGACGATAGAAGAGTCTGTCGCCAGGCGTTCGTATCCCCTAGCCATTCACATTACGTGATATACCAAATCCTAGATTCAATTTCAGTTCAGAGCATGTTGCTAATAGTCCAGCCGACCACAAGGGTCATACCATAGCTGTCACTCTATCACAGTCATATGAAGCGCACTTCATACTGCTTGATTTGCTGGCTGGAATTCACATGTACTTTCACAAATACCAATGGCCTCTCATCCAGTATTCTGGTGACATTGTAGCATTAACCTAAGTGACTGATTAAAATCCCATGTACCCGATCTGCAGTTATGTTCAATCTACACTGTTCAAAACAAAATTAAGTCAAAAGGTCTGTCTGTCACCTGGCAACCTCAAGAAATCCTTGTTTGCAAAAAGAACGCAACGTCGACCGGAATATCGGGGGTGATCCCCAAAGCCACAAAACCACTACGACACTTTCAATAAGCACGTAAACCAAGTGAAAAGTTTTCCACAGAAAGACACAAATTACTTCTCCTCGTAAGTCACAATGCCACGTCCGCCAAAAAACGCTATTCCCGATCATACTGACCCTCCTCGGTTCTACAGAAAAAAAAGACTCCACTTGCTTCAAACTGTGCTCCATCTCAGCTCCACGCGGTCTTTTCTGTATTTTCTGACAAAGTTCAAACTTAGTACAAATTTGAATCAAACCTTTTTCCTACCTACCCTTGTTGATCCCCACTTCAGTGGCACGTCTTTGTATTCCTCCAACATCATAACTGAACCTGATATATATATATATATATATATATATATAGATATATATATATATATATATAGATAGATAGATAGATAGATAGATAGATATAGATATATATATATATATATATATATATATATATATCATGAATACCCTGAAAGAAGTGAGAATTAATCCTGTGAATCGAGTTCATAAACACATCTGTCTGTTCCCGGAGTGTTCCACAACTTCTCGCCATTACTGAATTATCTGCCTCTTTCTCCTCTCTGGAAAATTTCCTTCTGATTTTAAACTCCTGCAGACGTCCGGCCTCCTCTGAGGAAAAAAAAATATCCTGGCACCAAACATCTCGAAAAACCCTCGACCCGTTTTAAATCTTTTCATTTCCAAAGTTCTAGAAAAAGCAGTTTCAGAAACAGCTTAGCAACCTTTCTGGATGTTTCAGTCTGTCTATGGTTCTAATCACAGCACTGACATGATCTTCTCCGGATCATTTGAAATAACTTCCTAGTAGCTTCCTAATCTAGGGAAATTTTACTTCTCACTTTTAATGAATTTCTACTGTTTTATGGACAACTGAGTTTTTTTTTTCTTTGGTGTGCAAAGTACACGCAGAATTAATGGTAATACCCCCAAGCTGGCATAAATCTTATGTTACTGACAGATTTAAATACACTACAATAAATTACCACTTCTCCAAGCCTTACTAACCAACACAGTGTCTCCGATGGGGCTCTGTTCTCGTCGTATTTCTGTTCGTACTATACTTTACTCATTTTCCACAAATCATTAGTCATCATAGCGTCAATCATAATTCCTTCGCAGACGACACCCAGGTTTTAGGAAAATGACACTCCTGAAATGATGTCCTCTTTTCTGCAAGAGACATCCTTTTACTTCCTTAACATGGAAAATGGGATGATTCAGAATAAGTTACAATTAAATGCTGACAAAACCGAAGCCATGTACACACTTGGTTTAAAAAAAGTCACCACTACTAATATTGATTCAGTCAAACTCGCCAACATATCTCTCCTCCTTTTCAATTCAGCCAAGAACGTTGGTGTAATCTTCGACAACACATTGTCCACGCAAACGTGTATCACTCAAACTTTTTGATCAGTCCTGCTACTGTCAGCTACAATGCAGAAGTTCTGTCTGGAGATACCTGTCCACCGACGCTCTATCTAAACTGGTCCATTCTGTTATTCTCTCTCCCGCTTCAACTATTGTATTTCAAGGAGTACAACATTCTACTGCTTGACTTGTCCTCCGATATGAAATGAAAAAATAAAATTGTAACCGCATTGCTCTCCCCTTGCTGTCTCACCACTGGCTTCCTACCTGTCTCACACAGG
>JADBJO010020836.1:22500-25000 GCA_016801955.1 Conus betulinus | reverse complement strand
GTGTAGGGGAGGGGTGTCATTTTTCCTTTATCTTTCTGTTTGTTCCTTCCTTCTAAATGTTCTGGGTCTGTGGCTTTGCTGTGATGACATTTGCGTCCCGTATTATCTCATGATTTTGAATCAACAAAACTGTGGCAAGTATTCTTGAATTTAACAAACTAACCCCCCCCCCACCCCTCTTACAACACAAAACACACGGACAAAAAACGGAAAGGGGCTGGATGGTGAGAGAGGAAGGAGAAGGGGTAGGCCTATAAAAAGAAAAAGAAAAAGAACAAAAAGTATCATAAACAACGGAAGAGAGAGAGAGAGAGAGAGAGAGAGAGGAGAGAGAGAGAGAGAGAGAGAGGGAGGGTTCAAGATGGTCTATCATCTACCCCGAACAATTTACTGCTCCAAAGCCAAATCTAGTGTTGATGTCAGATAGAAAAGATTAGCCATTAATATTTACACTTAATCACCAGCGGCTTATATACTGATCACAGGTGATCAAGTGTACCTAGTAAATCAGTATTGCAACAGGTTGTGAAGACAAAAAAAAAAAAAAAAAAAAAAAAAATCTCAAAACTCAAAGTTGCTATTTATTGGCCTACCAGCGGGAATTCTCGTTCCGGAGCTTCGCAGACTAACAGTACTAACGTTTGCTACCAGCTGCCGTGGTGAAGTGGTTAGCGTCGCGGACTCCCGCCTGAAAGGTCGTGGGTTCGATTCCCATCAGAGTCCTGTGGGATTTTTCTGCTCCGACCGGCTCCTACCCAGAGTTGAGTATGCTACGGGCTCGGTTGGGAAGACTGGGACCACACAGTCGAGTTTCATCCACTTAATGGATGCGTCTCTGAGAGTGTTGCTCAAATTTCCTAATCAACACTACAGGTGTCTGTAATTCTCGGGCCTGGTTGACGCCGGGATATACTATGAAAGGAAGCGTAGAGTACAGCCCTGTCATGCAGCCTCAGACCGAAATGGAAATCCGTAGCATCGTCTTCATCATCCTCATTCTCATCGATCAGCATTAAAGAAATTTTTTAAGTAGTAAAAAAGAAAAGCGTTATCGTTTGCTCGCTGAAATGAGGTCCATGAACTCTATCCAATGATGCGGACAGATTTTCCCCAGCTTGAAACCCTTCTCTGTTCTCCCAGCAGTCAAAAAAAAAAAAAAAAAAAAAAAAAAAAAAAAAAAAACAGAAGGAAAGATACAAAGAAAAAAAAGAAAAGAAAAGAAAGGTACCTGTACCAAGACTTAAAATGACGTGTGTCTTTCATCTGATTCAGTTCAGGGAAAGTGAAGGCGGCTGAAGGAGAGGGCTGGTTTCAGCCTTGCATAATGCCGTGAACTATACACAGTTATACTCCGCCGTCTGTACGGCTTGATGGGCTGTAGGGATGTGACCTGTACTTTGCTGACAGGAACGACAACTCAAGGTCTCTCCCTGTAGAAGATCCAATTGTTCATTCTGACTAGCAGAAAAAATTCAAAGATTACTTGACAAGAACGCTCCGCAGAAAAACGTAGACAAACGAATTACAAAGACAAAACACGACGCATTTCGACCTCTTAGGTCTTCTTCAGGCAAAATGTACTACAACATTCAGAACAACGAAAATGAATGAGGAATCACTCGTCAACTTTGCAACCTGACCAGCAGACTTAAAAAAAAATCTTTCTAACTTGTCACCGGGCACACACGTGCGAGCAAACACACACACACACGCACGCACACACACACACACACACACACACACACACACACACACACACACACACACACACACACACACACACACACACACACACACACACACACACACACACACACACATCAGGGCTCACACACATATTCGCACACATGCATACATGCATTAATCTACTCACACACACACACACACACACACACACACACACACACACACACACACACACACACACACACACACACACACACACACACACACACACACACACACACACATCAGGGCTCACACACATATTCGCAAACGTGCATACATGCATTGATCTACACACACACACACACACACACACACACACACACACACACACACACACACACACACATCAGGGTTCACACACATATTCGCACACATGCATACATGCATTAATCTACTCACACACACACACACACACACACACACACACACACACACACACACACACACACAGAGGCACAAACGCGCGCGTGCGCGACGACACACTCACATCACCCCTACCACCACACACAACAAACTACTACTACTTACAACCGCTACTACTACTACTGCTACCCACGACGACGACTAGTACTGATACGGACGCTATTGGTGCTGCTCTCTGCAAGTTGTTCTGAGTAGTAATATACTGCTCAAAACAATTTAAGGGCCAGTTGAAAACATTCACACACAATTCAACCGAAAAACAAAATAACTTCTTCAAACAATCTAATTGAAAATTTCATCAATGGAACGATACAATGACATCAGAAATGAAGGAATAACAGCTGCTCAA
>JADBJO010020836.1:7500-10000 GCA_016801955.1 Conus betulinus | reverse complement strand
TTTTTTTTTCGCCATCACAGTCCCTTCGCTTTAATTTTTCTTTTCTCCCTTTTATATTTTTCTTCTTCTTCTTCTTCTTTTCTTTTTCTTTCTTTCTTTTTTTTTTTCTTTTTTCTTTTTTTTTTTGCAATGTGATGTTGCCCATGACAAGAATTGATTACTTCCCTTCATACCCAATGCAGGTGCAGACCATTCAATTACATCGGTGTCCAGAACCTGGCCGAGTTTCCCCAAAGGAAGACCACTGCACAAACCACATCAAGGGCAACAGGGAGACCTCGGTCCTCCACCGACACCGAAACTGTTCTGGACCCGGCCTCCCGAGTCAGTTCACGACTAAAGACACAACCATTTCCCCAGCAAGGGGGAGTTATAACTGGTATGGATCGAAAGAGTTTCTTCCCCTGTCTTTTTGTGAACAGGATAGGGAACATGCAAATCGTCAACACGTTTGTCACTAGAAAGTTTTCAGATTTCCTGAACATGTTTATGTCATGCGTATGATTGATTAGTAACTGCAAATTTCATGGTGTTTGTGATCAGTGGAAAATTAGACTTTATTTGCTTCGATGATTGGAGATCTGCCGTTTCGTACGGACCTGCCTCACAGGTCCGCGCCAAAATTCAACGACAGGCCACACACCACAATTAAGATTTTTTATTTTTTAAGATTGTATCTCTCGGGCCTGGCTGACGCCGGGATATATTATGAAAGGAAGCGTAGAGTACAGCCCTGTCATATAGTCTCAGACCGAAATGGGAATCCGTAGCATCATCTTTACCATCCTCATTCTCATCGATCAGCATTAAAAACAAACAAACAAAACAAACAAACTGTTTCAAATTCTGTGGCCCTTCATGCCCTGCTCTCATGGTGACCTCAATTTCGATGTCCTCTCCACGTCTGTGGCCTTGGAGTGGTTCCGTCGGGGTCCACGGTATCGGCGAGTCCAGGGGGGCTGTCGCTGGACGGACAGGGTGGCGCCCTCCGGAGGGAGAGCTCACTCACGCCGGCTCCACGACTAAGCAATTATTGTCGTCAGTAGGGGGCGCAGTAGGTGGTGTCCGGCGTATGTTGGATCAGAACAGGCGCCACTGAACACCACCGACGTGACTCAGCAGCAGTGCAGTGTCTCCTCCGGTGGGTTGCCTCTTGACGACTTGACATTGACTGCTCCCCTGTGGATTGCCGGTGCAGGGGCTGCCGCGGGACCGACCGGGCTGTGGACGGGGTGTCGGAATGAGCGGCGTGGATGCACTGCCACTGACGTGGCACAGAGGTGGGGACAGCAAAAAAAAAAAAAAAAAAAAAAAAAAAAAAAAAAAAAAAAAGAAAGAAAGAAAAAGAAAGATAGAAAGAAAGAAAGAAAGAAAGAAAGAAAGAAAAAAAGAAAAGAAAAAAAAAAGGAAAAAGAAAATTAAATCGAAACACAATCGTCATCCTGCATTTTGTTCACAGTTTACCTCACACAGCAAACATTGTTTTAGGACAGTTCTCATGAACAATTGACATCAAAGTTCAGACGAAAAACTTACAGAGATCTTGTATGATGTACGAAGTGGTTGGCAGTAAATGCATTCTGTACAGAGATCTTGTATGATATAGACTACCGAACTGATTGACAGTAAACGGCATTTGGTACAGAGATCTCATATGATATAGACTACGAACTGATTGACAGTCAACGGCATTCTGTACAGAGATCTTGTATGATATACAAACTGACTAACAGTAAACGGCATTATGTATGATATACGAACTGATTGACAGTAAACGGCATTCTGTATGATGTACAAACTGATACTCGTTTCAGCATTCTGTGTATTGGGTAAACTGTCACAGCCATTACGTAAAATGCTTACTGACCCCTCGCAATACGTGGGGATGGCTGATTTCGTGGGTTACCTGTAACGTTTGTGGGAGCCTGGTATTCTTCTGGGGGTAACAGTATTTGGGGTGGATGGATTCAAATGATCTAGGTTCATTCCATCCAGGTGAGAAGATTCTCTCTCTCTCTCTCTCTCTCTCTCCTCTCTCTCTCTCTCTCTCTCCACTCTCTCTCTCTCCGTCTCTCCCTCTCTTCAGGAGTCAACCCTAACTTCCTCCATCCTCCCTCGAAGTCTTCCGCATGAAGTTAAAAAAAAGCTTCAAAAGTACACAGGATTCTTATCCTTGTTTTATACTTTTATCTCTTTCTTTTCATGCCACGCGAGAGTATAAGAAGAGGTAAGATAACGTTCTTTCTGACCAGCATTTTTTTCGTACGCTAGCTGATAAGCTACTCAACCGTGTCTCTCACTTCCCCCCCCCCCCCCCCCCCCCCCCCCCCCCCCCCCCCCACACACACACACCCCTACCCCCCCCGCCTCCCTATGTCCCCAGCTGTTTCCAGAAAACACATGACACACCTCAGAAGTGTCTGAAACTGACGCAGTGCAGCAGCAGCAGTACTGCAGGGTCTTCGTAGGACGGTGGCCTCGAGGACCGACTACCAGCCAT